>DWMY01002965.1:0-10879 GCA_018249775.1 Heliconius hecalesia formosus
TGATTTATCAGCTTCACGCCGTATCCCGCACACAGCAGGGCAGGCAGAGGGAATCATTGTTAAGACACTCCGTTCTCCACTTTCTGCCGAATTTTGAAGGCATTGCGTGTTGAGTAGCAGAACTCAACGGCGCGCTTTTGCCTCGACACCAGAGCGAAGAAATGAAAATATAAATATAAATAAATATTTCATCTCCTCGAGTGGGGATCGAACCCACAGCCAGTCGGTTTTACAGTCACAGTTTGTGCCACTCCGCCACGACTGGCCTCAGATCAGAGTAGTGACTCAGTAAAGTTTAATTCAAGCAGCGTTGAATTCCGTCAGACAGATTAGAGACAGAGTAACAGATTTCTATTTGGGCGGGAAGTAGAGAACGGTGATGTGTAAATATCAATAGTTTCTCCCTGTGAACTAAAATATAACTACAATTGACTATTTAAACGTTTAACTAAATTCTTACAATTTTAGTTTACTTTTTACTTATTTATAAGTCTTCATGTTTTAACTTGCAAAGTTATTCGTTTGGGTTGAATCTTGCATCCAACTCTTTAAAGTTGTTTTTTCTCGCTGCCTTTTGTATCTTATGTAATTGTGTAAATTAATTTGGTTTGATTGAATTATAAATAATTCTTTTTAAACATCAAAAAAATACTTTCGACTTTATTATATATTTTCTTTAACTTATTTCTAAACATACAAACATAATTAATAATTATAATATAAATCGTATATAGATATCGATATCTAAAGAAATGGCAGACCGAATCAAGATCAATTTCATATGAAATCAATACTAGTTTTATTACTTTCACGCCATCTTATCCACAATATGATTGAATGTAATTCACCGGATGTAGAAACACCGGTTCTTTTATACTATTGACGGTTATTATGTATGTATGTATGTATGTATCTACTTACGTACGTATGGATTGTACGGTCATCTCGTTTTTTTTATTTAAATTTACTTTGTTAGCTGTCCGTAAGTCCGTCAGCCAAGACTCTTTTTCTCAGGAACGCGTGGATACCTCCACGAGGTACGAAGCAACTACCGTAGTATTTTTTAAATAATAAGAAATAGCATTAACATTTTTTGCAAAATGTTAATGCTATTTAAACAGTCTCTCTCTCGTCCACTTTCCGCTCATTTTTTGAGACATTGCGTAAGGCAAATTGTAAGGATTGATTTAAAGTCACCATGTATCTAAATCAATTGATAGATTTAAGTCCGAAAACATGACCGACAATATTTAGAGTCAGCACGGCGTTGAATTCCACCACTCAATACGCATTGCCTCCAGAACTCGGCGGAAAGTGGGGAACGGAGTGTCTTAACACTGGGTTCCCTCTGCCTACCCTGCTGTGTGCGGGATACAGCGTGAAGCTGATTTATTTATTTTACATAATTAAACATATAGGCATATACTTTATATTCAATACATGATATGATATTAAAAGCATGCCAGATGGTCCCAACCATTCAGCATATCTAGATGGTCGTCGTTACGACAAGTGCTTTATCTCCATACACAAGTATTAAACGTACAGCATCTGCTCCGGATGTCGGTCGATGCAAAAAAGTAAAATAAAGTTTTAGCTAATAAAATAAAAACAAGAATTTAATTTATTTGACGTCGTCGTGGCGCCGATGTTTCGCGGTGGTTGTGGGTTCGTATTGAAAAAAAAAATTGCAATGGCTTTGGAAGTGTAAAGTGAAGTGTTGCTTGCTACAAAATAGATTCGTTGATACAACAGTAATATTGTAAATTAACTTATGATAATTTGTTTTTTACCATAGTGGCCAATCCTAAAGTGGCTTGTTACTTAGCACGGTGTCCTTATGTATATATTTAAGCTCATCCTTTCTTTATAAATGAATCAAATTTGTAAATTTGTTATTATTTTATATTATCAATATATAGATAGTATCTTCACTTATCCTTAATTCATTTCTAACAGTATTTGTTGAGTTCCGCTACTCAACACACAGTGGCGTCTCCGATCCGAGCGGACAATTAAAAACACTCCGTTCTATACTAGGTTCCCTGTGCGGGATACAGCGTGAAACTAAAAAAAAACAAAACATTTCTTTGTTATTTTTACTTGAAAATTGATATAAATTTAGCTTTCCAACAAAATAGCACGCCCGCATGTGCTAAAATTAGACGCGACAATGACACGATTACGATCGCTTTTTACGATAACTTTTACGCTTTTCAAATACTGATGTTGTGAGTAATGCAACAAAGTTTTCACCACCTACAAAATACATATGAACAATGTATGGAACAAACATGCTTATATTTATAAGTAGTTTCAAGTATTTTTAACATTTTTAAAATGTTTTTCCACACTTAGGAAAGAAAAATACTTATTTAGAAAACGTATAAAAATTTGAACGTAGCGGGACTCGAACCCGCGGCTTCGACGGTTCGAGTCCGTATACGTTTTCTAAATAAGTATACCTACAAGTTAATACACCTACAAGTTAATATACCTACAAGCATATTTTCTTGAAAATAGCACTAAGGACTTGCCGTATTGTAGACAAAAAATTAAAGTTTATCTTCATTGATCGCATTAAAGAATCTCCTCCTTAAAACTACCAGACACTTGCACTTGGCCACGCGTAAACGTAACTGGTTGTGGGTTCGATCCCCACTCGAGGTAATGAAATATTTATTTACATTTAAATTTTCATTTCTTCGCTCTAATGTCAAGGCAAAAGCGCGGTGTTGAATTCCGCCTCTTAATATGCAATGCGTTAGAAATTAATCAGAAAGTGGGGTATGGAGTGTCTAAATACTAGCTTCCCTCAGCCTACCCTGCTGTGTGCGGGATACAGCGTGATGCAAAAGAAGAAACTTATATTTCTAACACTAGAATTATTAAAGGATTATCCCGAGGAAGCCATTACTTTGCTGTCTAAGTAGAAATATTGTCACTTAGCAACTCAACGCTGCGCCCTGTCTCAATAAATCCTGTGACAGAATAATCTTTATAACATTGCGTATACTAAATTCTAACTTGTCTTGCATATATTATGGAAATTGAAGACCGAACACGTCCAATGTAAATTACACGCTTCCTGTACGTATCTACTAAAGTAAGCACTAAACTGTATTTAATATGACGGTAAGAATGAGAGGGACTTAACAGCTTCACGCTGTATCCCGCACACAGAGGGAACCTGTGTTAAGACTCACCGTTCCCCACTTTTAACTAAACCTAACTTTGCTGAAATTTTTGTTCGATTCGATGCCCGCACAGAACACAGTATGCAGTGGGAACCTGGGTATGTTAAAACACTGCGTTTCCCATTAAGAAACTCCGTTTCCTATTTTCCGCCGAATTCTTGACGCATTGGATTATTTTTGATCATCAAACTTCATCATCAAGAATACGATCTGTAAATAGAAATTTTCTTTTTTGCTTCGTTTGAGTAACATTTTTAAAGATATCTTTAAAAAAATAACAGATGCTATAAGTCTGTGGTGTACTAGTAAATAAAAAGCAGAAAAGTAACTATAACATAAAATAAATATAACTTTAATACAGATCGTCTCGTGTAACTAAAATTAATTCAATTATTAACTTCAAATCCCTTCTATATTCAGCAGGGTAGACAGAGGATACGTAGTGTTTAGACACTCCGTTCCCCACTTTCCGGCGAATTCTAGAGGCATTGCGTGTTAAGTGGCGGATCTCAACGCCGCGCTTTGCTTCGTCGCCAGAGCGAAGAAATGGAAATATAAATTAAAATAAATATTTCATCTCGATCGAACCCACAACCAGTCGGTTTTACAGTCAGACTTTGTGCCCCTGCGCCACGACTGGCCTCAATTATTATCTTGATTATTTAAATATAACAAGCACCGTTAGAGTTCTCAATAAATGATCATGGTTTCTTAATTTACGTCAATAATCTTTGTAGAATAATCTATGTCGAGGCAATGTATAACATGTAACTAACTATATATAGATTTTTTGATTTTGCTTACTATAAAATATGTAATATAATATTCCAATTTAATTATATATCTGATGTATTTTCGATGAAAATAAATATGTAAGGTCGACGTGGTGCAGGGGCACAAGCGCGGAGTAAACGCGACAGTTTTAGATTCGATTCCTACTCGGGGCAAAGCGCGGCAACGGCTATTGTTTTCGTATTTCATGTTTCGATACTGATTCTGGAAAATTGGAATTGTTTTCATGTTTATGCTCTGGTAAGACAAATCGCCGCTTTGCGAATTCGGACCCAAAGGGTAGAATAGTGTTTTGGCACTCTTTGCTAATTCTATGACCCAACTCTACATATGACGCCTTTAAATTATTATTCACTACAAAATCATCAAAATAAATTAAAGTTTTATTTTTAAATAAATGGATCAATTACCATTTTACATTAATATATCCAGCTGTATGTTTGACATTTATATCATAGAAAAGCCTTTCTAAAAATTGACTAAACTGAATATTTCCTCAAACAGAATTCAAATTTTATACTACATTCATTATGTCAAACACATCCTAACTGCCCTATAGTGTTGTAGCTGTGTTAGGAAATAGAATACTACAAGTAATTACAAACATTACATGATCCTTTTTTTTTCACGCTTATATCCCGCAGACAGCAGCGAAGGCAGAGGTACCGTGTTAAGGCACTTCGTTCTCCACTGTCCGCCGAATTCTGTAAGCATTGCATTGTTGAATGACGGAAATCATCAATCATCTTCACAGAGCAAAAAAGTGAAAATATAAATCAAAACAAAATATTTAATTTCCTCGAGTCGTCATCGAACCCACAACCAGTCGCGTTTACACTCACACTTTGTGCCCCTGCGCCACGACTGACCTCAACATATAATGATACATACATAGAAGTAAAATTTACACACGATCTTAAAATAAGGCTCTTATCAGTTAATAGCAAATTTCACGGTTATCAGTTTAATGTCAGCGAGTTTACTCACGATGTTTGTGTCGAGCAATCGATGTCATACATACGAGCGTGTGTCGTAATAATACACATAAATCACCCGTATTGTTTGTGTTTTTTTTTACCGACTTCTGTAAAAGGAGAAGGTTGCCAACTCGATTGTATTTTTTTTCTTTTACGTTTGTTATCTTTTGACTGGGTGAACCAATTTTGATGTTTCTTTTGTTTATTTGTAAGCTGGTGGTCCCATTTTGATTTGGTCCATTTCTGACAATGTTATCTGTGAGAATATCACGTAAGTCTTAAATTTGCATTAGATATGTGCGCTACAACTGGACGAATAACTCAATATCATGCCAATCGATTTCGATTATTCTTTTTTATTAGGATACACTTCAAGGGTTTGTGTGGTTTTATTTGGTTAGGTTCTGTATATGGAACCCGGTTGAAGTCAGTTTTTTATGTTAAAAATTACAATTATTTAATTATAATTTCACGCTGTATCCCGCATACTTTTAGACACTGCGTTCCCCACTTTCCGCCCAATTTTCGAGACATTGCGTGTAATGTAGTGGACCTGAATGCCTAACTTTATCTTGTTACCAGAGCAAGGAAATGAATATATATATTAAATACTAATTGTCCCTGAATGGGAATCGAACCCACAACCGTCGCGTATACAGTCATACATTGTGCCACTACACAACGACAGCCTCTTTATTTTACTACATTTCTAAGTATTTGTCATTTTGTTAAGTATGTAAATCTCTCTAGTTTGCTTTACTACGGCAAACAGAGAAGGTGCTTTTATGCAATTATTTGTGTTACCTATTGAGGTGTCGCGTAATTTAATAGACCGTGTGTTGTTGCAATTTTATCGTTACGCCTTGTCCCGTGGGTTTGCTCGGATTGAATTGAAAATAGTTCTTGAGAAATATTGTTTGTATTGTTTTGTAATATGTTTAAATGTTTTGCTTTTTTAACGTCTAATCGAAATGTTGTTTTTATAAATCCCGTTCTATTTCTGTATATACCAGTGAAGGTAGAGAACTTTTTTCGCCGGAGTTTGAGACTGTGTTTTGAGTAGTGGAACTTGTCTAACCTGAGCATTGTAAAAATAATTCATTACCCCGAGTGGGGATAGAACCAATAACGATAAAGTTAACCGTCAGAAGCTGTATCACCATTGCACTACAATAGCCTCACGGAAAATTGAAAGATATATTAAAACGTTTAATGTCGGTTTTGGTTTTTTTTTTAACTCTGCTAATATATAACCATTTCAAACCAATAACAGAAATATGAAGCAATTTTATTTCGTTTACATATTGATGGAGTAAAAAAAGTATGCAAGCTCAAACAAAGGCTTCCGATATTTTTAAGTAAAGGTCAAATGTGACACGATGGGACAGCGTCTAACTGTTAACCCCTTGGCTGTGGGTTCGATACCCACTCACACATTTTGCACAATATCAATCAATAAATTTAAAACAATGAAGTGCAAACTGAATATATGTCTAATATCTATAAACAAGTACAAATATAAGATGAGGCCATTGTGACAATGAACTACTTTCATTTCTCAGTTCTGGAAGGACGAAGTGTGGCGTTAAGTTCCGCTACTAAACACGCAACGACTAGGTTTCGGGCTAGAATTCGGGCTAGAGGACTAGAATTTGGGCGTAAAGTGAATCAAAACAAATATGAAATAATCTTATAAAAACAACATGTTATTCCACACTTAGAAAACAATATATTCTTTTTAGAAAACGTAATTTTTAAAACGGTACCGGGATCTAATCCCGTGGACGATTTTTAAGTCAAAACAGTAAGTAAGTAACATTTTTTTATAATTTTTCTAAAAGAGTATTTCATTCCAATATCCTTGTACCACCACAGAAATAGCCAAGAGATCCTTATTTATGTTGTCGCGTCCGAACGGTAATCCTTTCTAGCTCTCACACAGCACCAATAAACTCGCCTTCGATCGTAAATAAGAGTTAACTTATATGTAGATCTTATTGCTTCTATTTTTATTATAGCTTTTAATTCGTTTGACATTTCTTTTTGTTAATAGTTTTTTTTTGGATTTTTTGTGTTTTTTTTATTGGTTTTTCTTTGTGGTTGTTTTGGTTGGGAGTAATTGGGGTTAACTTTAGGTTACCCATACATATTGAATGTTAGTACAATTTTATTGTGTTAAATATCTACGTTGTTTCATATTCAATGAGACAAAAATGTTAAACGTGGCTTGTTTTTAACGCGTCTCTTTAGTTGTTCAAGAGGATTCGAACCCTCCATTTATCACTTCGGTAAATGAAATTAAAAGATAATAAAAAATAAAGGTTTGGTCAAATAATTTAATTTAAATGTACACCTATATTTTGTTTTTTTGTAAGTCCATGACATATAAAACGAAATAATCAAAAATTACTGTGATGTTTGGATAGCACAACGTCCATCATACGGGTCGTATTTATAAATCGTCTCAAGTCTAAAATCGGTCTTGAGATGCTGTTTTCATTCATAAATTACATATATACTAATGAAAACGGCATAAATACGGGCCGTAAAGTCCGGGTGCCTGTATGACTGCTGTGTACCTAAGTAACAATCTATTATTTAATGTGAATAGAAATCGTGGCATTTATAACTTTTCGTTGCCTATAAAACACCTGTTCAATCCTAAATTAAATTTTATTGTATAACCCGTTTATTCCGGCATAGAAAATGCGGCGTTGTGATCCGCCAACCAATACGCTATATCTCGAAAGCACGTGGAACGTGAAATATGGGATGATTTATCGCTGGTTTCTCCCCATCTTCAGCGACATGCACGAAAAGAAAAAAAAAGGAGCGAAAATCTAGAATGAATAGCTATGAATATGTATTTATGTCATTGTGCACTCTTATTTACACAGTAGTATTCAGTGTTGGTACGTGTTTGTATTAGAATACATCAAGTGTACAGTCGTACGCAGAATAAAGTAATAATTTAGTAATAAATTGTTTGATTTGATTAACTAAGTGCTACAAATAATATAACTTCATTTTCATCTATCTATTGATTTTCGTCGTCGTGGCGCAGTGGGATAGCTTTTTTGGGTTCGATTCCCACAGGGGTATTGGTTATATTTCAATTATTTTATTTCTCCGCTTTGATAAACAAAGCGCACACATGTTAAGTTGCACTGTTCCACACGAAAATTGCTATGTGCGAGATACTGCGCGTTAAGCTGAAAACGAAAAATATTTCATCCATTTTATACTTGACGGTACATTAAGCCGTGACACGAGTATATGCAATGGATTGCTATCTCGATTTGCATATAAATAATTAGATTGCAAACACGACTAATGCGGTCGTTTTCAGATCTCATCCTTCCAACGTCTTCTTCATTAGAGGTCCATATAAAATATATTATATTTTATTTTGGATCTATTTTGTAAAATTATAAATTGTCTAAGGCGAATGGACACCCAAACCGATTTAGTTAAAAATATATTGTATTATAATTTAAGTTTTGTTTACATTTTTTTTGTAATTATGTAACATGTTATATCAGAAAATAAAATATCTAATATTCCTTCCTTCCTCGCTCTGATATCGAGGCAAAGCGCGGCGTTGGGGTCCGAAACTCAACGCTTAATGTCTCCAGAATTCGGTGGAAAATGGTAATCGGATATTCCTTAATGGGAACTACGCGTCTTAACGTAACTATGTGCCGACGGCGTGAAGTATTTTTTTTTAATGAAAGTTGTTAGTTTAATATGCGACATTTAACTAAAAATATCATTCTACACATAGACTTAAATTTGTGCTATTATATATTTTCTTTTCTTCTCTGTTGTGTAACAATTGTCGGCAATTAAATAAATATATAAATAATATTTCATCACTACATATAAAGAATTAAATTAAATTAATTCATCAATGCAAAAGTTATTGTAAAGTACAACACCATATACCATACCATATATACCATATACCAGAGGCCAGTTGTGGCGC
Source organism: Heliconius hecalesia formosus (assembly GCA_018249775.1). Lineage (NCBI taxonomy): Eukaryota > Metazoa > Arthropoda > Insecta > Lepidoptera > Nymphalidae > Heliconius > Heliconius hecalesia. The sequence continues at coordinate 8,952 of DWMY01002965.1, forward strand.
AGCGACACAAAGTGTGACTGTAAATCCGAGTGGTTATGGGTTCGATCCCCACTCGAGAAGATGAAATATTTACTTAAATTTATATTTCCATTTATTCGCTCGGGTGTCGAGGCAAAGCGCGGCGTTGAGTTCTGCCACAACACGCAATGCCTCCAGAAAGGGCTTTCGGCAGAAAGTGGGGAACGAAGTGTCTTACACTAGGTTCCCTCTACCTGTGCGGGATATAGCGTGAAACTGATTTATTTATTTTATTTTAACACAATTTACAATACATAAAGTGCAATACCATATACAAAGTATAGTATTTTTTGCCGCTATTTTTGATTAAAACACTACGTCAGTTTCCGCCACCACAATAAACAAAACAAACGAAGCAGAAAGATGATGCGGAAACGCGTTATGATAAAAATATGTAATATCATGATTATTATTTTTTACTTTTATCTATTTTTTGAGTCACTCTCTTTAGATTTTTATATTGCCATAATTTTGTATGAGAATGTTTCTTGAACGTGAATCATGCTAAATATTAAATGTGATATAAAAAAATAGGCCCATCGTGGCGCAGGAGTACAAAGTGTGATATTAAACGCGACAGGATGTGGGTTCGATTGCCAATCGAGAAAATGAAATATTTAATATTTCCATTTTCTTTGGTCTGGTGTCGAAGCAAAGCGCGGCGTTGAGTTCTGACTTCTACTACTCAACACCTGCAGTGCCTCTAGAATTCGGGGGCAAAATTGGAAACGGAGTGTCTTTACACAAGGTTCCCACTGCCTACCCTGCTGTGTGCGGGGTACAGCGTGACGCAGAAAAATAAAAAAAAATCTTGAAAATCCACTTTTCTATTAATATTTTTTATTTCAATATCTTAATGTGAATCATATACATATACGTACGTGTTCGTTATCATTACAAAGCTATTACGTAAATATTTGAAAATTATGAAGCAAATGATAAGAAAATATCGTGTGCTGGCAATGGAAATGAAAATACAATAGATAATGTAGTAGGTCTGAAAATAGATAACCTATATTCTAATTTTTGTAACTTTTGAATAAATATACCTACAATTTGTGCTGTTCAATAAATTCGTTGACAAATGAAAAATAAATTGCGGAACTATTTACTTTTTAATTATATGTTTTTTTTTGTTTCACGCTATATCCCGCAAATAGCGGGGTGAGCAGAGGCAACCTATCGTTAAGATACTCCGTTTCTTCTATTTTTTACTCGTATTTCGAGATATTGCATCTGGTTGTGTCTGAGGCCGTTATAGCAAACAGCAAGTGTTTCAAACGTCGGATTTTCCAAAAATGTGTAGTTCTAAATATAATTCGGGTTAAGAATTTCATTTAAAATGTGTAGAATCGCGAAAATAAAAAAATCTGATCTTACAAAACAAATCGCGGAGTTGAATTTCGCCACTTTAACATGCAATGTCCTGAAAATTTGGCGAAAAAAATAATCATTAATGAATTCAACCGAATTATTCCATAAAAACACGTAAATTCATCTCCACTCTTTTCAAATTCTATACTTATTATACTTAATCTATCTTTTTATTCTACAAATGTTTCAATTACGGGCCCTCAACGTTGCCTACTTTTAAATATAATTCAAGCTTATAAGATATAATAATATATAATTTCCTTTGCTTTCATATACGTATTGTATCAAATTTGTATAAAATATTCAAATGTAGGATTGCTTTCAATAGAATTTTATATGAGGCCAACGAAGACCTCCGCCGTAAGCAATCGATATTGGACTGTTGGTGCGTAATGAGGCTTGACTTTTGTGTTTATGCAAAATATGTCCCAGGATCTTAATAGTCTGGGAGTCAGCGAAATAAAAATATATATATACTTATTAACACATTTGTATTGATATATATTTTTTATGAATTTTGATATTTTAAACATATT
>DWMY01002966.1:0-10878 GCA_018249775.1 Heliconius hecalesia formosus
CGCGGCATGGTTCTATCTTCATCTCCCGAGATAAAATCGTTTAGTTTCGGTTTGCTTTTATCGCCTTTTTCATACTAATACTACGGGTCACAAACAGAGGTTTTATTGTATATCAATAGCCCGGTGCACAAACATTTGACTAATATCAAGAGTATGAAGGATTTTACAAATTGTATTTGGCTCCTTGCATAGTTTATGTAATACAATCACAGCGGTTCGTTTCTCTTTATCACCCCACTCCATTTTAATATTTTACGACATTGGCACGAAAATAAGGAAACACAATAAACAATCGTATAAAAGTGACATATTCTAAATTTAAATAGAAAAAAATATATTATTTTTAATTGTAACAATATTTATGGCCAGACTAAGTATAGCAAGAACATTTTAGAAGCGTAATTACTTGTTTCAATACCTACTGTCGCATTACCACTGAATGTCTGCTATTATCTTCTTATTATTAACTTTTATGTACTAACGTGCAGTCTGAGAGGCCCCTGCGGGTGTTGCACTTGTTGCCTTTTTCCGCAAAATAGCAATCCCCGCTTGTAAGTAGCTGCATGGCGAGTGCTTACGTTGACATCAGAGCAAGCAGTATTATTATCACGCGCGTATTTAGGGATTAATTACGTTTAAAAAAATCCTACAGCCTCACATTGGTAGTTACGTAAGTTTTTTGATTTGTTATAGTAAACTTTTATTTCACATATATTATGAACTATGGATACACCAAGGTCTTGCGATAGTAACCAAAATATTTATCACATTTTTTAAAGTATTATTCCATACTTAAGAAAGACGTACGTTATGTTTATACGTTTTCTAAATAAGTACCAAAATATTTGTGAGATAGACTTACAGCCATTAAAAAAATCTAGGATGTATATAATAAGTTTGACAACGTTGGCGAAGATTTAAGTATACCAGTTGTGTTATCTCTAGTACCGACAAAACTCAACCACAACTCCTGAAAGCGACGATGAACATACTTACAATTCTTTACCATTGATAATTCTTTACTGGGTTATGGATATTAGTTCCTATTAGTCTCTCAATTCTCATCTTATGTACAATGTATATGTGGAAATACAAATTGATAAAGATATTACTATAAAAAAAATGTATTAGAGCATATAAAGCGAATATTTTGTATTCTTATATATTTGGAATTAGTTTCGCAGGGGCATTGTTTCTGATAAGCCTAAAACAAGTGAAAATGTAACTGAAGAAGTCAAGACATGAAAGACTTGTAGTTCGTGGCAATATAAACTCAAAAGAAAGTCGACAGTTAGACGCCATTCGTGCAAAAATTACGTTTGCAGTATGCTAAAAAAACGTGCCCTGACTGTGCTTAGAATTTAAAATGTGGTTGAACTATGGACATTCTTTTTTCAGAAGATAAAATAACAAAAAAAAATATAGGAACATAAAGCCATGTTCCTGCATTTTTTTTTCTTAGAGTTATATTAGTTGCTAATCAGAAATAAATTTTTTTGTTATTCTGCAAGGATAATTTTTCGTGTTTTGTTTTGTTTTTATTGAATAGACTGATTTTTTTTCAAATTCAAGCTAAATATTTTATTTTAGTGCTATTTTCAAATATTTAATAAAATTGTTTTCATTCTATATTATTTTTTTCTTTAAGATATTTACTTTTTATCATTACTCAAGTACAAATATGTAACACATAAAAAATCGATATTATATACGCGGACTCTCAGGCCTCACGTCGGTACTAACGTTACGAAAAATGAAATCAAATACTTATCAATGATATCTATACAATATTAATATTAAATCAACGAACTATTACAACAGTTTTGACGGACACTTATTTCAAAAGAACACCAACTGAATGATGTGAAACACTATGTACGTTGCGGCCGGTGGCCCGTGCTCTACTTGAAGACTTCAATCATCCAGTTGATATTTTGATCTCGTCAAACGAAATTCCTAATAATTATTTACCCCCTAAAATATCAAATTGCCCCACCAGTGGGGCGTGGGCCCCACGTTGGGAAACACTGGTATAAACTAAAGAATCGGGCTTCCTTAGATATAGAAACATAATCACTGAGTAAATTTATATTTCCATTCCATTCAGCTTTCGTTCGATATTTCTACTGTTAGTGCCTATGTATGAATTATAGCAATATCTATCATATTACAGCTTCAGGCACTGAAATCGCGGCTTAGCCATTTGATTTTGATGACAAATAAGAGTTATAATCGAGAAGAACTTTTTATCTTCTGTCGTCAACTAATAATTGATTTGCCAGTTTTTTCTCCACTTGGCATATGTTCTCTCAGAAGAAATGGACTTGTAGCGGTAAATATTTAATATTATATCTTTTTTGAGGTCAGTAGTAGCGCAAGGGCACATAGCGTGTGACTGTAACCACGACAGTTCGTGGATTCGATTCCCACTCGAGGAAATTAAATATTTAATATTTTCATTGCCTCGCTGGCAACGAGGCAATGCACGGCGTTAATTTCCGCTACTCAACGCACAATGCTTACAGAATTCGATGAAAAGTGAGGAGCGGAAGTACGATTACAGGCACGCCCGTACATAGCATAGTAGGTAGCTTACCTTCGTATCAGCGGGATAATCGTGAAGCTAAAAAAACATCATTTAAATAATTCTAATACCTATTATATGTTCTCGAAAACCACATTAATTTTGGTATTTTTTAAATATCATGATGCGGTACATTTTTATTGCTTTTCAGATAATTGGAGCACTTTTTACTTTTGTAGTTATTATCACACAATTTCACCTGCGAGATGGAATTGGATATAAATTTACAACACGTTATTAGTTGTAAACAATAAGAAGAAATATGAGTGTGGATTGTTTCTTTCAAAGTTAATGTTACAAAATAGAGAAACATGATTTGTCTATCTATATTTTTTTATCATAATCATCTCACCTTTTTCATCCTGAGTACCTCCCTAAAGTTCTCTACGAGGATCGTCTCCGCACTTCTCGCATACAACAGGTTTTTTTGGTCGCTCTGACCACATTGTTGGTTTATCCAGTCTTTTTCTATATAATTTTACCATCTCAAGTCTCTGTAAATATTTAAAAGAGACTCAACTGAATGCGCACAATATTTATGGTTTTTATATATATCTTTTATTGCATAAAACACAAAATACAGAAATATAAAATTAAGAATTTAGTTGACACGGATGGGCTTATTTCTAAAGGAAATCTATTCCAGCCAACCAGTGGAAGTGGATATCTATCAAACAGCGGAGAGAGTATGGTGCAATTGTCAGTAAAAAAAATTGACACAATATAACTGAAAAACATGATATTTGAATATATAAATACATATATACAATAATACATATAGAAACTAACTTAAACTTAACTTCCCGCTTTGCGAGGTAGTCAGAGAGAACGGAGCGCCAAACGCTACGATCTCTACATATCGTAGCGTTTGGAGCTCCGTTCTCTACATACATCTTTCGCCTCGTCCACTTTCATCAACCTCTTCAAACATGCCCAGGGAGGCTTTATACATGACGTGACCCTCCTCCAGTATCTTTGATACTATATCGAAGGTCATCTGACTACCTCTCTTACCGTTCACTTTTCCATCATAAATCTTTTTGCCATTCTTTCATCACTCATTCGTTCGACGTGCCCAAACCAGCTAAGGACGTTCTTCTTCATTCTCACCGTGACATCCTCGCTAGTACCTGCCATTCTGTGTATCTCTTCATTACGAATTCGATCAGCTAAGTCGACTCCACATATCCTACGAAGAGACCGCATCTCCACGGCAGTCAGTCATATTTCTTTCATTCTTCTTCTGTAATGTAATGTAAACCCACGTTTTGCAGCCGTATAACAGTGTTGGTAAGAACATTACATTGTGTACGGCCAAACGCGCAGCTGTGCTGACGTTTCGCCGTCTCATCAATGCAACTAAGGCGCCGTTAACCTTGTTACCGGTAGCAATACGCCTTTCCACATCCATCTCATATCTGCCATCTCTACTGAACATACTTTCCAAATATACCACTTCATTCACTTTAATATCTTACCATTTACACTGATCGTGCATTCTGTCCTTTACAGTCAAATAAAGTACCCTAACGAACATATAATAAACAAATAAGTAATAAATAGCTATCATTCGGCCAATCCTGACAAGTGACGCGACCCCGCGTTACCATTTGAAAAAAAAATACAATAATAATAAAAAAAGGAAATAATTCAAAACATTAACATAAAAGCTATCTAGCTGCGACGATGGTTAATTTGTTATAAAATGTATTTATTACATTAATTTTATTATTTATTTATTATTATTATATAAAAGCCAGAGCTAGGTAGCCAGAGGGAACCTAGTGTTAATACACTCCGCTCCCCTTTCCCGTTTCTGTCGAATTATGGAGGCATTGCGTGTTGAGCGGCAGAACTCAACGCTGCGCTTTACCTCGATATATTTATACGCAAGTTTAGTTCATAATCCTACCTAAAATGTACATAAAATATATTTACCGAATATCATCAAAATATATTTTACAGAATTGAGAAATAAGAATAAATATTTAATATTTCACGGCCATTTTGTTTGTGAAATATAGGGATGCAGCGGTCACTTTCTTGAAATCATATCCACGTCTTACAATAATAAAAATCTACTTTTTTTTATATAGTAGATATTCGTTAATATCTATTTATTAGGATGTTAGTAGGGTAATTAATAAACTCGTTAAATAAAAAAAAAATTATATATTACTCTTATAATATCAATTGTGTCGTTGTGTTAAAAAACTATATACTATAAGACTACTACAAAAAAGGACTTAGTTTGGATTATTTAAATTATTAAATTAATGTATAAGTTAGTTATTGATAGACAGTAAAATCAAAAATATATATAACTGACATATAGTTTTTTTATCAGCAACACAAGTGACGATGCCAAAGGTGATTACAAATTTTCCGGCATATAAATAATGATTTAGTTTTTTTTACACCAGTATTACTGATTCCTTTAATAAAACAATAGGTAAATTTTAATAATGTCTATAAAAGTAATATTAGTAGTGACTCTATTTAACGTGCTTAGTGTAAAATCTGGAAAAATATTAGGAGTGTTTTCTATGCCATCGATTAGCCATCAAGTGGTTTTTCGTAAGCTCAGCCAAGAGCTTGCAAATAGGGGTCACGATTTAACAGTTATCACTACTGATCCAGCATACCCTATTGGAAAAGCTCCTTCAAATTATAAAGAAATAGATGTCCGAAATGTATCCTATACTACTTTACAAAAGAACTTTCAAGCCAATTATAAAGTTGATCAAGATATTCAAACATGTTCTGAGATACGTGAGGGATCTTTAATATTGTCTGCTCTTCTAGAAGCTCAATTACAAACTGCGGAAGTTAAAGAATTATTAACTCTTAACAAATATACATTTGATTTGATTTTAATAGAAGCTGTTATGCATCCGGCAATAGGATTGTCCCATGTTTTTCATGCACCAGTGATTTTAGTTAGCTCAATGGGAGCTTTTTTCAACAATCATGATCTTCTAGGATCACCAACACACCCAATACTTTATCCTTCCTTTATTCATAGAAAAATTTACAATTTAAATATTTGGGAGAAATTAAACAATTTGTACTACCATTTTTGTTATAAATATGTTGTTTATTTAAATGAAGATTATGAAAATAAGCTTTTGCAAAAGTATTTGGGACCAGACACTCCTACTTTAAGCGAGTTATATAATAATGTCCATATGTTATTTATCAATCTGAATTCTATTTGGGCTGACAACCAACCAGTGCCTCCAAGTATTGTTTATATGGGTGGCATTCATCAGCTTCCAGAAAAAGAATTACCAAAGGTAAAAAATATGTATTCCACGTATTCTTTAAAGTAAACATATGATGTTAAATCATAAAAAAAATATTATAATCATATTTTTTTCATAATCAAATTATTTAAAATGTTCTTGAATATATATATATTTCTAAATCAAATAAACATATTTTAAATGTATTATTAATAATATGTATACTTTTAGGATCTTAAAAAATATTTAGATTCATCAAAGAGAGGTGTCATATATTTAAGTTTCGGAACAAACATATTGCCGCAAATGTTACCTACTGACAAATTACAAATTATAGTGAAAGTTCTTTCTAATCTTCCTTATGATGTTTTGTGGAAATGGAACAACGATGAACTTCCGGGAAAAGCTGATAATATTAAAATTTCTAAATGGTACCCACAATCAGATCTATTAAGTAAGTTTTACCTATTTAATACAATATTCTAAATCAAAAAACAAAAGGTCTTATATACTGTTCGAAGTTAAGGATTTTTTTCCAATTACTGTTCGAAGTTAAGGATGATTTGTCATTTTCATTTCAGTATAATGGAATAAGTACATTAAACTAATTGTATTACTTTTGGCAATTAAAACTTTGATTACAGGGCATTCTAAGGTGAAAGTATTTATTACACAAGCTGGTCTCCAATCTACAGATGAAGCTATAACTGCTGGTGTACCCCTTGTAGCAATACCAATGTTAGGCGATCAATGGTACAACGCAGAAAAATATGTTAGGCACGGTATTGGAACTAAGGTAGAAATAGCAACTCTTACTGAATGTGAATTTAGGAATGCTGTAGAAACTGTTTTAAATAACACAAGGTAACGTACCTTGAAGATTATATTTTATGTTGATAACTCGTTTTCTTTAGTATACAGAATTTAACAGAATTATATATTTTTTTAGTTACCGTGAGAATATTATCAAATTTCGTAAACTGATACGAGATCAACCAGAATCACCCCTAGAACGAGCATTGTGGTGGACTGAATATGTTATAAGAAACAAAGGAGCAAAACAATTGAGAGCGCGTAGCGCCAATATTTCGAGTGCTGAATATTTTGAATTTGAATTAATATTAGTTATCATATTAGTAGTTTTATTAGTATCAATATTATTAATAATAATTATTAAATTTATCTTTAATTTTTTGCAAAGTTTGTTTAAAAGTAAAAATAAAATAAAATTACACTGATGTAAACAATGAAAAAAATTATCTATATTAATCAGTTATAATAATAAAAAAGTAGGCTATCATATCTTTATGATGTTTGTTGATAATCTCAAGGTTCTTCCACCCAAATGACCTTGGATAGTACTTTGAACACATAATCTTTCTTATACAGTTTATTTCATTCGTGGTGACCTAATTATGCAGTAGTGTCGGTCTAATTTTTTTCTCAAGTTATCGATTTCTAATAGCGAAAAAATATGTTGAAGTTAGGTATCGTAATAAGCCCTTTAAAATATTATTGTAATATTTAAGTTAAAAAAATGGTCACATTCAACTTTTGTACCTTAAGTTATATTTTTGACGTTGAGTTTATTTTAATGTTTTACTTATTGTTGATTGAAATACACGATATATTTGCTGTATAAACTGTGTTGTTTGTCAAAAGAAGATTATTGAGGTAAGTACATTCAGAGAATTGATGTATCAAAGAGGTTAGTTTCTCGTGAAATTGTAAATTGAGTAATTTTTGTTTTAGAATCTGGAAGTTATTTTTTTCCATCATGTATAATAATAGACAGTCATACAAGTGCCTTATTTGATACTTTATAAGACTTAAAATAAAATTCGTTACAACAGTTCGATGCCATATCAGGATGTCACAGAGATGCCCAATGATCATCGATTTTCGATGAACATCGATGTTGGCTGACATTGATGTTGCCTAACATCGATGTTTTTCTTCCGATTTTTATCAAACATCGATGATTCAGTTTTGATGTTGACATCGATGTCAACATAGATGTTTTTCTAACGTCGGACATCCCTAGGATGTCATGAAGTGTGTGGAAAAGAGTATAGGTGAAAATTAATAATGGAAATAACAAAGACCCCACCTTTTATGAAATTGCAGAAATTGTAACCCTGGAAATTAAGGAAGTATGGCAAAAAGCATCAATCCGTTTTTAGTCAATTCAATCAATCAATATTGTGAAAATGTATGCTATGTGGGGTTCCAAATAAAGACACACTCATCGTCCAAAGACGGCACTTTTGGAAATTGATTGAAAGTCTTGATTTTTATCTAGTGATGTCTTGTTATTCAACGAAACTCCTATTTTGTTCACCCTGAAAATTTACTTTTGGAGATGTTAACAGACGGAGAAAAACATTTAAGGGAACTTGCACCAAGAAGTATTCTAAAAGTGCGAAATTCACCTACAATGGGAAAACTGCTACGGAATTTTGAAGTGAACTTAATTTTGATGCTAAATATTATATTGATTTAATAAACAGGCAAGAAACCACCTATTCTAAGAAATCAAACAAATGACTATGATATGATAATTGCTACAAGGAAAGTTATGCCGAAATTCAACAGTAAGCGGGATTTTTTGTTAATATATTATACAGGTTGTCCTAGAAATCAACGATAAGCCGAAAACTGGTGACAAACCAAGTCGTGATAGTTATAAGAAAAATGTGAAAAAAAAAACATATATACTGCCTTTATATGCCTTTCTTTAAATTTTAGCTAGTTATTTTGTAATAGCGTTTCCAGAAATTTCTATTAAATAAAATAAAATTTCATTGCGCATGCGCGGGCTGCGGTACTTATCAGTTTTTTTCTCTTAAAGTACTTATAGTAGTATACTACAGCATAATATTACTATTAGAATACGATTCACAAACTTTTAGTTTTTCCATACTAAGGTGATCCATCCTATTATGCAGTTCTTTGTATTCTTTAAGATATTACACTATACATTTTTTTTATTTCCCGCTGTATCCCGTACATAGCAGGGTAGGAAGAGGGAAACTGGAAACCTAGTGTTAAGACAGTCCGGTCTCATAATGTCATTATTTATTTATGTTTAAGGAACTTAGTTCTTATGACACTTTTAAATTTATTATGTGTGTCAGAGTCAGTCAGAGTAATAATTATATAATTTGCATAATTAATAATAAAATAATTATATAATTTGCATGATGATAAATGCTTAAACTTCGTTAATTTTATGTGTAATTAATAAATATATACTAAATAAATTAGATGTTTTTTTCACAGCTCACATTTCTATTCTCAATTGATTGGTTGTTTTGTAAAAATCAAACCAGCAGTTTAAAAAAATGTTTCATAATTGAAATCCTTTAAATTTTCAATAAATCAAATCAGCTTCACGCTGTATCCCGCACACCGCAGGGTAGGCAGAGGGAACCTAGTGTTAAGACACTCCATTCCCCACTTTCTGCTGAATTCTGGAGGCATTGCGTGTTGAGTGGCAGAACTCAACGCCGCGCTTAGCCTCGACACCAGAGCGAAGAAATGGAAATATAAAATTGAGTAAATATTTCATCTCCTCGAGTGGGGATCGAACCCACAACCAGTCGGTTTTACAGTCACACTTCGTGCCACTGCGCCACGACTAGCCTCAAATTTTCAATATCTTCTTGATTTTTTGTAAAATCGATTTCATATAAGACACTACTCTAAAAGTAATCATTCAAAGTGAGTTCCGGCCTAAAACTGTTGCCCATTCCAGTTTCTGTGAACGTAATGGCCTAAGATCCCATTGCTTAAAAGTGTAGGGATAAGTAATTCTAATGAAACTTATATTTAAGTGAAATATTAAAGTGGTGGAATGACCTACCCACGGCAGTGTTTCCAGTTCGATGTGACATGGATACCTTCAAAAAGCGCGTCTATCTCCACCTTAAAGGCCGGCAACGCACCTGTAGCTCCTCTGGTGTTGCACGGGGTCGTGGGCGGCGGTAATCACTTACCATAGGGGACCCGAACGCTCTTTTGCCTTGTCCTTTTCCATAAAAAGAAAACATACAAAAAACTATTTAAACGTGAAATCATCCTTATTTTTCAAGTGAAATAATGAATCCATGATATTAAATCTTTACTAAATGTGTTTTTTAAATACTAATACTCATTTAAATTATCATTTTAAAACGACTAAATTATATAATTAAGTAAATGTTTACAAATATCGATCTATTATAAGGTATTAATTACGTCATGTTTTCTTAATATAATGAAGGAATGTTGAGTGAAATGGCGTTTTATTTTACAACGATAATTTTATTACTATATTGAAAAAATAACTTTTCTATTTTTGGAAAAAACTCTTTTGTTTTAATTGTACTAAGTTTTTATAGAGTAGTTAACACTGTGGTTTCATTTAAAGTGGTGATGACAAAAACACTCTGTATATATGTATGTATTCATGTATATAATATTTGTATGCTAATTTTCATATTTATAGATATTACTGATATCTTAGTCTTCCATTAGTCTTCCCCTTATTACGCGAGGATAATAGTAGAGATAGTCTATTGTTAATAATTGCAGTGCAGTGATTCAGCATTCGTCTATCATTTGACCTAATTATTATATCAAACTACCGCCAACCACTGCACTACACTGGATTCTTTAGGAATAAGCCGAATGTATCTTGCCTTCTGGTGTGGTACGTTTGTGACTTAATAAAAGATTTTATGAGTAGGTTCCAGGTGATAAAAAGTTTCCAACCGTCTTATGTATTGAAATTAAGGTGTTTTTATATTTCAATAGCCTCGCAGATGATTCTAGGAATATATCGGTTTTATTTAGCCAGGATGTGGGTTTTATTATATTTATCGATATTCGAGATGTGTTCCTTCAGCCTAACAAAAATATTTCTCTTTGCTTGATCGAACTATGATAAACCACAGTCACAGCCTAGTTTGTATGTACCTGCACACTATAAACGAATATAACTTTTCACGGGTTTCAAGAATTGGCTCACTTTTTTGTTAGGGTTGAATATAATTTTTATGGAAGCTC
>DWMY01002967.1:0-10878 GCA_018249775.1 Heliconius hecalesia formosus
ACAAGAATTCTGCTGAGTGGTTTTTTAGGTTCTATAATCGACATATAAACCGACCTGATTTTTATTTTTTTTATATCTTTCATGTACAGAATTGACTTTTCTATCCTTTTATTATATAAGAGATTATGCCAAAACGATACATAAACGCTCATATCTTTTTACTACGTTGTATCAGAAGCTTAATTTCTGGGCTCAATGGAACTGGATACCTAAGTATCTGAAATTAATTTTATCTGCATACCTGAACGCGATCTCAAGTAAAATAGTCTTGACAGACGGACAAACGGACAACAAAATGATCCTATGAGGATTCCGTTATGAGGTACAGAAGCTTAAAATGCATAAATTTTTAGTTTTGTTATGTATTCTAAAAAAATAAAAATTAAATTATATTCAAAGCTTCACGCTCTATCCCGCATACAGCAGGGTAGGTAGAGGAAACCCAGTGTTAAGACACTCCATTCTCCACTTTACGCCGAAATTTTCGAGGCATTGCGTGTTGAGTGACGGAACTGTCCTCAAAATCATTTTTTTTTTAATATGTTTCAAGTACAGACACCGACCGATTCTTTACGATTTTATTATAAGTATAGATTAACGATCACGGATACATTTATAAAAGTATTAAAAAATTGATCAATTGATGTGCTAAAATTAGGAAAATACAATTTAAGACTAATCTCTGCGTTGCTAAAGCGTCGAAATCGTCGTCTAAGGCCTCCGATGCACCGTCGAAGAATAAAGCTGTGCATGCTAACATTATTATAACCCAAAATAAACAGTACATCTAACGTAGTTTCGTGGTAATTTTTAAAATAAAAACTCGAGCGATTAATGACATTATTTTTATAAGGTTTATATGCGATCGATATTTATGGAGCTGCATCTAAAATGAATATAGTTTAATTAATATAATAAAGCGGAAGAGTTTGTGTGTTTGTTTAAACGCTAAGATCTCTGGAACTACTGGTAGGATTTACTTTTTGTTTGTTTTGTATGTAAGCTATATTCCCCAGAAGTGCTATAGACTATATAACATTACTTTAAGAAAACGTCACCCAAAATGAACTTGCTTAACGCATACATGGCGTGCTGACTCGACCTTATGAGATACATAAAAACAAAGTTTACCAAAAATATTGTTCTTTAAATAATGTTTAAACAAGTCCGCGATGGTATATGTTTATCTCTAACTGTTGAGCAAATGTAACCATTTTAATTAATTTACTTTAAATTTATTGGGTTTTTGTTAATGTATTTTTTATATTTTGATGTTCATCCTTATGAACATAAATATAATAGTATTTTTTAGCATTTTATCTAGATTGAAATTATAGTTTACAGCATAACATTCTAATAAATAATTAAGATGTCACTGATTCGAAATGACCTAGACTTCGGGCGGTATAGTATGACCGACGCGAACGGGCAGATGACGTTGACGGTGTTATAAATTTTCATACATTTTTCAACTATTGTTAGGTAATTCTTATGTAATTATTTGCTGTTTATAATTAATTTAAGCTACACTTTCTCTTCTTCTTTTCTTTGTGTGGTTAAAGTTTGGTCCTACACGACATTGCCTGCTACTTTTTATTTAATGTAACTACTGAAAACACATTTACTTATATTGAAAACTTACGATCGAAAGTTATTTCATCATCAAGGAAATTTAATAAAGATAATTTTCGGCTTTTATCTATACTAATATAATAAAGTGGAATAGTTTATTTGTTTGTTTTTTTCAACACTAAGATCTCTGGATCTACTGGTCCGATTTACTTATTTTTGGTTTTGTTTGAAAGCTACGTTTTTCAGAAGTGCTATAAGGCTATATAATATAATAATGTACGTATCAGTTAGCCTTAAATAACGAAATAACAATAATAATGAACGCCATCGAATCGCTTTAATCGCGTGCGCTGCAAATATAGTAAAATGTATGTCACTACATTGTATGGAAGAATTGTTTTATTAGTTCTAAAAAAAATGTCCGCGATTCGGTATATAAGGTATATACGGTATACACTCTTATAAATAAGTCACAATAAGATATTTTGTGGCCAAAAAATAATTGAAAATTGCAAGGTGATATTTCAACGTTTTTTTTTGGTAAAGATATTGAAACTTACGAGCGAAAGTTATTCCATCATCAAAGATTTTTTATGAAGAAATGCTTTATTTTTTATTGCATGTAATTTGAACGTATACTTTTTGAGAAAATGTAAATTTTAAATAATTCAAGGCTCCGTTTACGGCCGCAAGCATAGACACGAGTCCAGCGTCTTCGCGAGCAGCCATGTAGTGCTTGCACTTTCTCAAAATTGTTGAATGTGTAAATTATATTAGTTATTTAATTTATATTGATTATCTTATGGAGAATGCAGGATAATAATGGTATGCGAGCGAAGCCGCGAATGGGCCACTAGTATCGAATATTTTCAAAAAGAAATTAGCTAAGAAGAATACACCAAAACAAGTCTTTTAGGCAGAGGATACACTGCATTCCGTGGTCAGTGGCGGAACTAATCGCCGCACCTTGCCTCGATACCCGAGCCAAGATTTTTTTTTTTATGGAAAAGACAAGGCAAACGAGCGTTCAGGTCACCTGATGGTAAGTGATTATCGCCGCCCACGACCCCGTGCAACACCAGAGGAGCTACAGGCCGTTGCTGGCCTTTAAGGTGGGTTGGGCGTCGGAGCCCGGTATTACCTGATGCGAAACGCAGTGGCATAAAGCCACTACTTCACGCCGGTTTTAAATGGCGGGGTGTGGTAATGATCCGGTCGAGTCTATCTGAAATGAAAGATAAATAAATATTTTATTTCCTCGAGTCCACACTTGAACCCACAACCAGTCGATTTATTGCACATTTTGTGCCCCTGCGCCACGACTGGCCGAAACTAGTTGTTTATTATTTAGTAAGTATTAATTATGATATTCATATTCTTAAAATAATTTACTATTAATCAAGAGTACCTTGAAATTTGTGTTTTTCGAAGAACTACCTGTATGTATGTTTACATACAATGAAATAAAAGTATGTCGGGTATGTTAAAGAAAAATAAATTAGTATTTTGAGATTTTTATTTCAATATTGCTGTAAAACAACTATTATTGACACTTTAAATTATTAGAAGGTTATCATCACCCTCAGTTCGTATTTCACGACAGGGCTTTGAAATAAAAATAAATACCAGAATTAATATTATAGAATTTAATTAGGGTACATACAAACATTTCGTAATGTTGGAGTATAATGATGAAACTAAGAAGCACTTTGAATAGCTAGTGACAATTTTAGTGTAAGTAGCTTTTCAATTGATTTTTACTAAAGAATATTAATTATGCCGGAGAGGAGTCTCGTAATATAATAATATATACGTGTAGCATAGTGTTAGATGTCGCCTTTATAAAAATACATGTATCTATTAATTATATAACTACAAATATTTGACAAACATAACATAATCTCATAACAAAAAAATCACTCTCAATACTGCTTTTGGTCTCTAAGTTAACATCCAATGCTAGCGGTTAGACGGACTCCTCTCCCGTTCACAATCACAACTAACGAACAGTCATTCCGTGATCGTGTTTTTTTTAAACCTTATTTATTTATATTTGAAATCGATTAAAACATTCCATAACTAAGTATTCTCTATAATAATAAAGGAAATCACACTGATATTTGTAAAGCCAACAAAACAAACATAAGCATCCACTAAAAAGTGTTAGCGTAAAACAACATAGTGCGACCGGTGATGACCGCGGACGTCACCGGCGCGCGACGGCGACGCGCGCGGGCGCGGGTCAGACGGGGCGCGGGCGCGCGGGCACGGCGGGCGGGTCGGGCGGCGCCGGCACCTTGGTGCGCGGCTGCGGCTTGGCGCGCGGCGGCTGCGCGGGCGGCGCGGGCGCGGGCGCGGGCGGCGCGGGGGCGCGCGGCGCGGGCGGCGGCGGGGGGGCGGGCGCGGCGCGGCCCAGCGACGCCAGCATCAGCCCGCGCAGCAGCGCCGCGCGCGACTCCGTCTCCGCTGTGTCCGCTCCGTTTGTGGCGCCTGTTATTTGTATCACTTAATAATGTACTGCGTGGCTATATATAGTATATAGGTAGAGGACCTCAATAAATATTAGATTTTCTGTGGTTTAGCCGATATTTGGGAATTTGTGGTTTTTTGGAAAAAAAATAGATTCTTGAAAAAAACTGGCGAATTGACTATCTTTAAATCGATTTCTTTATGTATTAAACAGAGTGTTTGCATTTTTCAACAGTCAACTATAGTCAAACAATGTTTGTAGAGTACAGATATTTTGACATTATAAAGTTATCCTATCACAGGCTGTGAATTGGTTTAATGCTCTTGGGTGGTTGTTATTGTTAATTTTCAAAGGCCGTTTCCCATTTTTGTTCCTGCCCATCTTAAAAACTACTAATGCTATGTAGCTAGTATGCTATTGCTTGCATGTTTGCATTTTTCACCATAGTATTTACATACCTATCGTAGAATCGTATTTACATATCTATAACCATCGAGAATTGACTATCTTTAAATCGATTACAGAAATCGATTTAAAGATAGTCATTCATTTACCGACCGATTTTAAGTTGTACAAAACATGGGACTTTTTTGAGAAATTAAATACGGTTACGGACTAGTTATATATAAAAAAATACATTAAAATAGGCATGAATTACGTGATAGCTCATTTAATAAGCAAAATGTATTTTTATATGGTAGTGTTCAACGAAAATCTGTCAATAGAAGACGGCCTAGAAATAATTCGGGCACTAAAAGAGTATATGCTTATAAATTTTACCTAGTCACTTCTGGTGGAAACATTTTAGTATGTAAGAAGTTTTTTATTAATACTTTCCAAATATCCACTGGATTAATTGATCGTATACTAAAATCGCATGAGAACATTCCGAATGACATGCGTGGAGAAATAAATGGATGGCTCTTGCAGAAGAACTAGTGAGCTACTGACGAATACAGTGATAGACCACATAAAAAGCTTTCCGACATTTGAAAGTCATTACACACGATCGCAAAATCCAGAACGAATGTTTAGTTTATATTTAAATCCGGAATTAAATATAAGAAAAATGTATAGTTTATATTTGGAAAAATGCAAGGAAAACAACTGGAGCTCAGTATATGAATGGACATACAGGAAAATCTTTAAACGTGATTTTAAGTTACGCTTCCATTTGCCACGTAAAGATATCTGTGCGAAATGCGCTATCCTAAACATAAAAAATTAAGACTACAACTGATGACGACGAAAAAAAGATTCTTGTAGAAAGACATGACGTTCACTTGCAAAATGCTGAATTATCAAGAAAAGCATTACAAGAGGATAAGATTCTGGCATCAGAAAATCCAGATAAATACTTTGCTTTCACTTTTTATTTACAAAAAGTCTTACCATACTCGAAATTGTCTGTCTCAATCGCATATTACAAACGAAATATGTACGTCTTAAACGAGGGTTTTCACAATTTACATAATAATAAAGTTAATATGTACATGTGGGACGAAACCATTGCTTCTAGGGAACCGCAAGAGGTGGCTTCATGCTGTTTGAAGCACTTAGAAAATGTAACGACCCAAACCCATGTTGTTATGTGTTGCCATGTACTGGGCAAAATCGAAATTTACAAATGGCATTGATGTGGTTGAAGGTTGTCCAGTCGGAAAACAGCATTGTGATAATTGATCACAAATGTTTACTCTCGAGGCATTCATCCCTTCCGAACGATGCAGATTTTGGCATCATAAAAATGGCAATGAGAAAAATGATTTTTGTGTACACACCACAAGATTACTATAATGTAATAGCGTCATTGTAGAAAACAGGATAAATTCATTTTATATGAAATGAAACGGGAGAATTTCATTTCAACAAAAAATCTCCAAAATGCAATTAAAAACAGATAAAAAAAATACTAATGGGGAACAGGTCAATTGGTTGCAAATATGTTGGTTGAGGTTCCTCAAAATTGCGCCATATACCATTTTTTATAAAACAACGATGACGAACGCAGAATTTAAAATTATCAATTTATTACCTCTACGTCCTGGAAGACTGTTAAAATTTGAAAAAATCGCCCTGGAGCCTTTGTACCAAAATGCCAGATCTATTACGTACGAAAAATATAAAGACATGAAGCAGCTACTACCCTATATACTTCCGGTGCATCATGCATATTTTTAAAACACATTCAGAGAATAAGTAAATTCTTGTAATCAGTATCTTGTAATGACAATGTAATTGCCGTCTAAAATAAAATTATATGTGTTGTTATGCCTATTTGTAAACAAAATTATATTAAAATGAAGTTATATTTTAAACGATATTTGAGTTTTCAAAATTGAAATTCAACAATTTTTACAATTGTCTAATTTTGAAAATGATGTAATTCCATTTACAGCACATAAATATGTGTTATCGACATGAACAGAAATGCTAAATATTATTACACACAAATTTATGAAATAAGATGATTTCAATACAATCCAACCTCATAACAGAGCGTTAAGTCTTAGTTTCGACTAGCGCTAGCGCGTATTGGATTATAAAACATTTTATTCCGCGATATTAACGACACACAAAAATATTAAAATTTTTCTCTGTTGGTTGCAACAGAGAAAATGTTTTGAATGCATGTTTTATCCAGACCAATCAATATTCCTAGTCGCAAATATTGGCCAAACGATAAGTATTTGTAAATTTTATAAAGCACACTGGAGCATTTTAACACGTTCGCACGTCGGCTAAAGTTGGACCATACTGAAATCAGATAAGAACACAACTCTTTTTGTGCTCTTATTTCTCGAGCCGTTTTTTAGACTGTAATCTTTAATCTAGTGTATAGTTAAAAGAAAGTTATAAATTATTATATGATACTAAAGACCTATTATTGGGTTATATTGAGAAAAAAAAATCACTACCGCAGACCCAACAGTTAAACTGTATTCGCCAATTTTTTTCAAGAATATGTTTTTTTCTGAAAATCGCTGCACATATTTAGGGTAAAACGGATAGATACTGAGGTCTTCTACCCATAGACTATCGTTGATCCTCATATTTAGCTTCACATTTTATCCCTTATATAGCAGGGTAGGCAGAAACAAGCTAGAGTTGTATATTTATTGGCAGAACTCAATGCAGCGCTTCATTTGCTACCAGACCGAGAAAAAGAAATATAAGAGAGTTGCTTCTAAAATTGTATGCAATATTTGGTTTAGTAGTATGTATTGAAAAATATTTTAGAAAACTCACATCACTTGAAAACGTCCAACATAAAATGTTTTATACTTTTAATAAAAGTAATAGTTGAATAGATGATGAATATTACCGAGAAATCCAGCGAGGAGGTACTGCGAGTCGTGCGCGTCGGGCTGCAGCGGCGGCTGCGCGGCGGGCTGCGGCGCGGGCGGCGGCGCGCTGGCGCTCGAGCTCGCCGCCGCCGGCCGCCGCGGCAGCCGCTCCAGCTGCTGCCGCGCCGCCTGCACGAGCGACATACATATGTCACAATTTATATATACTGTTTATATTTAGTAAATGTTCCTAATATTTAATCATTATCGATATTCCATAAGATCACCATTTTATCTTAAAACTAGAGATGTTAAAATATCGCACCATATTCCACTTTCCGCCCAGAAAGTAGAAGACCAGAAGTTGGAATAATTCAACGTTGCACAAAAAAATTATAGGATTGTGTAGGATTGATATCACGTCTGTGAAATTAATAATATCAAGATTTCCTATTTTTAGTTTTTATTTTATGTAAATGATTAGCTTTCAATAAAAAATACAGATAATGAAAATTTGTATAAAAAATATTAATATTTAATCCTAGTTAATTAAATAATTTGCTGAATTAAGCAGGTCAAAGATGCACCAGTAAATGGACTGGTCTTTGAGTACTCTAAGTTTGAATGCTAACTAATCTGTTACTCTAACTTGTGTTGCCTTGAGTACTCTAACTGTTGATGGACTGTAGGTAGTTTTTATTTTTTGATCAGACTTGACTATGTCAACAAGGGTATCCTTCTGTAAATATACGTAGTGTCGTGACCATTAGCTATTTTAGTATATTTCATTTTTATTATTCGCGATATAATATTTTTAAAACTATCGAACGCGAAACTTAAGAAAACTAAAAAATATATTTACACAAAGTCAATATATTCACAAGGTCCCTACATAGTGTTTGTAGCGGAAACAAACTTCCGTTTCAATTTTGTTTATTTAAAATGCGAATATTAAACAAGTCGTAAATGAGTTACAATAGAATCATAACACAACTGATCAATATGCATATAAGTATATAATATTAAAAATATACATAAGTAACTATCTATAGTTAATTTTGTTATGCAAAAAGACAAATGCAAACGAGCGTTCGGGTCACCTGATGGTAAGTGATCACCGCCGCCCACGACCCCGTGCAACACCAGAGGAGCTACAAGTGGTTGTTGCTGGCCTTTAAGGTGGAGATTGGCACAATCTCTTCGAGTGGGGATTGAACCCACAATTGACTGGTTCTAGGTTCGATCCTCACTCGAGGAGATATAATATTTATTTAAATTTATATTTCAATTGTTTCGCTCTGGCATTGAGGCAAAGTGCGGCGTTGAGTTCCACCAGAACGGAATGTCTTACTTTAACCATTAGGTTCTCTTTGCCCTACTGTGTGCGGGAACCGCGGTGTGTTGAGCCTGATTTTTTTTTCAGTAGTCATGCCGTTATCTATTGGGGGACTGATTAAATATGTAAATTATTTTCGTTTCCTGGATACCCAGGTCTCTCTGGTAAAATAAAGCGCATCGTTGAGTTCTTGCAACGTTTCTGGGCGGAAAGCGGAGTGTGCGATATGTAAACAAACTACGTTTTCTCTCCTTTGTCTGTTTTACAGGTAAAATGTCGAATATTTAGTAAATCGACGGTTCCTAGTCAAAGGGGCCGTTCAAGTATTACGCAAGCAGTTCTTTTACAATTATTGACCCCCCGCCCCCCCCCTCCCCCTCCCTTGTCATCAAAAATAAGCAATCCTCATACCCCCTCCCTCAATGCTTACGTAAACATTGGCATATACATTTTTTTAAGATATTTTTTATTGATATTTTATTTGTATCTACATATATAAAAAAACATGTTCCCACTGGCTAAGAGAAGACGCACGCACAGCCGTAACCGCTGATAGTAGAAACGTGAAATTTTTACAGATTTATATTTTCGAATTCTGTCAAATTTGAAAAAATGTAACCCTAAACCCCTAAAGGGATGAAATAACGGTTGAAAACGGTTGTATGGAAAAAAAAATAAATCAGCACCGTTTTTTATAAAATTTTAAATTCAGACTCTTAAAAATATTTCAATGAACACGTGTTTCGTGGTTTATTTTAATTCACACCCTAAGGGTGCAAATAAGGGGTTGAAAGTTTGTGAGTAAAAATAAATCCTTAAATCGCCACAGATTTTTATAAAATTTCAAATTTAGATTCTTGACAATGTGCCATTCCCAAACTAATACTAATAGTTATATCGTCTACCATACATACGTCTACCAAATATAGCTATAATATATATGAAAAAATAAATAACTTCTGCTTACGTAATTACCAGCTGCCCCCCCCCCACCCCCCATGTCATCAAAAATAAGCAAACCCAAGACCCCTCCGCCCCCCTACAGTGCTTACGTAATACTTGAATGGCCCCAAAGTATCGAAACTGAAAAATTACATATTTTATTGCTGTTTTGAACTACTAACAAGGATAGTTTTCGATTTCATACACGTTTAAAAACGCATAAATAATTATACTTTTTTAATTTTTGAAAAAAAATAATAAAATTACACTTTTTAGTAGAGCGATAAAATCATTTGCGACTTTTCGTTTTCGATACTTACCAACCTTACATAGGAACCATCGAAATATACCTTACATTTATTAAATGTGACACTGACCGTGGCCTGCTGCCTCTCGAGCTGCAGCTGCATCTGCAGCTGCTGCAGCTGGCTGGGCGTGCCGGGCTGCGCGCCGCGCCGCACGCCCGACAGCTGCGACAGCAGCTCGGCGATGGGGTCCACCACGGCGTCGCGCGACGACGGCGACAGCGACGAGATGCCGCCGCTCGTGCTGAACGACATGTACACCACAAGCGACGCGGCGTGAGTTACGTATCCTAGGTGCGCCTAGTGCGCACCTCGGATACCTCATTCTATTTTATTCATTCAATCAGAGTCTTCCCTTTGCAATACTAAAGGACGCGGCTTCGAAGCCCAAAGCGTAAAAAAATTATAGATTTTCTTAGAAAAAATTAATATTTTTATTCCTTTATTTTATATGGTATTCAAATTAACAGAAGCTTCAAAAATATAATACAAACAAGAAATATTAGTACCTGAATTGCATATTGGTGCGTCTCGCGCGACTAACGCCGCGTCCGGGGGGCGGCATGCGGCGTACACCGCCGTGTCGTATGCCACTTGGCTCATCGTGTATCGTGGTTAAGGACTCATTGAATTTGTTTTAGTTTCACGCTGTACTCCGCATATAGCAGAGTAGACAGATGGAACCTAGTATTAATAAACTTCAATTTCCCGTTTCCGCTTAATTTTCGATACATTTTTAAGCTTTGTTTTCTTACCAGAGTGGGGCAATTAAAATAATTCGTTCGACACTCGGTTCCCCAATTTTCGGCAAATTATCGAGGCACTTGCCTCATTACCATAGGAAAAAATTAAAATAAATATCAATACTCAATAAGAAAACGTTCACGACCTTGGACGATTTCCAAAGATGCGCGGGTTCAAATCCTGCTACGTTCAAAATTTTTATATGTTTTCGTATTAAATATT
>DWMY01002968.1:0-10878 GCA_018249775.1 Heliconius hecalesia formosus
TCACCCTTTATTAATTGTATCGTCTCCTTTCGTTTATGGTAAGAATGAACTGTCACATATTGTGCACGATGTACGACTAATGTGAATACCTTAGTACGATTTTTATTTATTTGTGATGTTGAACACTTGATTTTCTACGATGGACGAAATGTAAATACAACCGATTTTAAGTAAAACGTTATTTTGTTTCCTAAGCCTATTTATTTGTCCCTGTGATGGGTTTGATATAAACAGCTTGCCAAATCCACTATGATAATGATTTTAAAGATAGCATCGTATATATAAATTGTGCCACTCATGCAATTGGTAAGCAGCGGCCATATTGGATAAGATATGAAAGATAATGTTTGAAGTGAAATAACTTGATAGGAACTGCAAAGATAAGTTGTTACTTATTTCAACAATTAGAATAAAATTGCATGATTTACATTAATTTCATTTTTTGATCTATCAGTATCAATTGCCTCGAATAGGTATGTAAGCACAGTATGGCGGCGGCAATATAACGCCGCCATCTTTAGACGTCTCACGTGCTTGAAATGCTGTAATATTAAAGTATAATTTATGCAAAACAAATTCAAACTAGACAATACTTGTCACAGTATGAACATTACAATTCAATGCATTTTCACTAAAGTTACGAACTTTTATCGCAATATAATCATTACCTATTTAAAACTAAATGTTAAGCTAGTTATTATGCATGACGCTTAATGTAACTAGTAGTGCCATCTAGTATATAATATTTCAATAAACTTGAACGTACCTTTACCAAAGATGTCGTTGTCAACGAGAATTATTTATCTATTTTATAGGGACGTTAGCAGTATAACTTATAGCGGCAAATTTGAACTAAGAATGTAATTTTTATAATATCGAGGAGAAAATAACATTAACAAAAATAATTTAATGTTTTTATTTAATGTTTTTCTTTTATGAGGTGTGTATTCTTAAGTACTTTATTTACGTAGTAGTATATAGAAATAAAGCTTTTTAAAATAGTTTATAATTATTTAGGCGCAAAAATTGGTATATAAACATCAAATAAATAATGGAGTTCAGTCGTGGTGCAAGGGGCCCAGTGTGACTGTAAACGAGACTAGTTGTGAGTTTGATCTCTACTCGAGGAAATAAAATATTTATTTAAATTTATATTTCCATTTTTTCGCTCTAGTGTCGAGGAAAAGCGTGGCGTTGAATTCCGCCATTCGACACACAATGCTTCTAGAATTGAAAGTGGGGAAAGAAGTGTATAAATAATGAAAAACTGTTTCATTCATAGTACATATGTTAGTAAAAATCACTGTCTGTGCACTTTTATGAATACAGTTTTTGAACACATAAGTGTGATTGTCTTGATGTGTAGATTTTGCATGAAAAACTTGCATGCCATTACCTCTATCTCGTGGAGTAGCTCACCTTACAGGACATATCCCAACTCGGTACACGTTATATTGTCAATAATATTTATTTTGGAATCGATTATAATATACTTTAAGTTTCAAGTATTGTAAATGCAAATTTCTAACAACTTGGTAAAAACTTCCTTTCAACAGACAGATTTGGAATTTCACGTCAACGAAACTGTTAGTAGATATTTCATTAAGTAGTTGACTATAATTTTTTTATCTCTCATCTGCTGAAAAGTTTTTTTTGTCTCTCGAAGCGAGCAGAGTTCTGAGTTTTATTTGTACAAGCTACCAGAACGAATGTTATCAATAGATATATACGCAAAGGGAATCCTAGTAGAGTAGATATCCAAACGTTGAAACCATAACATTCAACCAATTTTCTTACTAAATATTTATCTACTAAACTTTTCTTTCCTTCTAAAATGTAATACTGTTTTTAATTTTTAAATTAAGGAATAAATAAAAAAATCTGTGACGTGGTTACATCTTGTAAATGGTTTTTGATTAACATGAATGCTGATCTTACATCTCAGCCACTGCTAAGCTTCACAATAGATTATAATATGCCGCCGTTAAGAAAGGTAAAGTAAATTTACATTTGTTTAAAAAATCTATTTAATGTTTTTAACCCTTTTATGACTATGGCGACACACTTGTCCCAACTCAAAAAAAATAAAGATATGTAACTATAAAACGTTTAGTGTAATTTTTTTGTAACTAGTTTTTTATGTATCTTTTAGTTCATGGCCTAAAAAGAAATGTAAAAATAAAATATGTTTTGAAAAACCCTAACTAATTAATAAATGTTAAAAGATAATTTTTGTGAGCTCAAGCTGCCTCTTAACATACGATCATATAGGTATCCCGCCCTTGTCGCATAAAAAAACTCATTTAGTAATATTAGTTATAATAGATTAATAAAAAATATGTTTTAGAAGCACACAATAGATAATTTCAATTTGCTAAAAATATTGCATGACCTCATGCTCCTACGGTACTGAAATGATTATTTGTTAAACACTATTTGACGTGCTGGTTTACAATTGACATGGTTCTTTAATGTTTAATGTTTTTAACTAATAAAAAATAGTTTTAACATTATTTACGGAATGTACTTTAAAATGAACAGCAAAGATTGTATTTCAATTGAAACTGACTGATCTTGAAATGTCGAGTGCAGGGCTTGTTAACGTTACCAATACACATTTAAAATTAACGTTAATCCGGTAATGCCATACAGATACTTAAGTATCGTTACTATTTGGTAGCGATACTTGCTAACTTAACAGAAAAATACCGTAACAATAAGGTTAATATTGCGTTAAATCTTATCGTAAAATTTAGTTTTACTTCAAAAGTAGCGGTAAAAATCATCCTATTATTTAGTTACTTTATGCGACGTTGCCGTTTTCTCGTCGGTCGGTGGGCGGGCGACGGCTCCCTTCGCACCGTCGCGCGCTGTTGCCAAGTTGTTTGTTGTGAATCATTAGAATACGCTTGCATATTTATTTAACCTATTCAACTAATTGGCGCATACATAACGTGACCATTTTTTGGTCGGCTCAAAACGGGACATTGGAGGGTTGCTTTCCGTTTTTTATAGATTTGGTTTTCTTAGAATGGATTTCGTTTTCTATGAGTGACTATCGTTTTTTTTGTAATCATTTTATAATGATTTCTTTTTTTACGGGAGTTTTTGTTATTTTAAGGTACTTTTAATTGTTCTCGACATCTGAGACGTGCTTTCTTTATAATATAATTGACACTTTAATAATGTTATACTTCCGTTTTACTAAAATAGTGTACTATCGCGATAACCGCGGAAGAACTTGTTTCGATCGTCGAAATAAATTTAAATGCCATTCCGAAAAAACAGGACTTTTGTATTTTTATATTATATTACGATGTCCCGAAACATTGGCATATCTACCGAGACACACAAGGACGAGACAGTCTCATTCAAAACGGGACGTCTGGTCATGTTACGTATACAATACTTTGTGCTAATGCACAAAGTATTTATTAATTGACAATATTTTTATGCAACACTTTTAAAAAACTACTAGCAACCTTGCGGCTTCGTCCGCTTAAACTATTGAATTATTTATTTAATACACTGAATTACGTATTTTTTTATACGTATATGATGTATGCTTGCAGTGCACTTAAGATTTCTAATATGAAAATTATTAAAACCTTAGAGTTGCCTTCTTTTGTCTATTTGTCAGTTAAGTTTCTGAAATTAACGTGACCGACAAACGCACTGACAAACAGACATTTGTCTGTTTAATATGTAGTTTGCAACTTTTCTTTAACATTTATTTCGATAGGTTCATAAATAATAAATATATCCCGCACATAGCTGGGTAGGCTGTGGAAACCTAGTGTTAAGACACTCCGTTCCTCACTTAAAGCCGAATTTTCGAGGCATTACGTGTTGGAACTCAAGGCTGCGCTTTGCCTGGTTACCAGACCGAAGAAATAAAAATTGAAATAAATAATAATTCATCCCCCCGCGTCCATTTGATTTAATTAATTAATAAATTTACTATTACAAAGTTTATTTATCATAAGATAATAATTACAATCACATATCCTTAAATTTATTTTTATCAAAAAAAAATCAAAAACAGCTTCACGCTGTATCCCGCACACAGCAGGGTAGGCAGAGGGAACCTAGTGTTAAGACACTCCGTTTCCCTTTTTCTGCCGAATTCTGGAGACATTGCGTGTTGAGTGGCAGAACTCAACGCCGCGCGTAGCTACAATACCAGAGTGAAGAAATGGAAATATAAATTTAAGTATATATTTCATCTATATATAGTAAATATTTCATCTCCTCGAGGAGGATGAACCCACAACAGTCGGTTTTATAGTCTCACTTCGTGCCGCTGCGTCACTACTGGCCTCAAATAAAAAATATTAAATTTTAATATTTTTTTTAAATAATATAGTAATTACAACGCATGTGAAGAAAGCATATTTTAAGCAGTTTCTTGATTCTTAAGTTTAGAATATAAATAAGAATATCTTTTAAATAACAATGAACATTCTTACAGCCAATAAATGATTTTCTCAAATAAAATAATAGTATAAATAATAGTCATATCGACGAAAAAATATTAAAAATTAAAAAAAAAATTAAAATATGTAAGATAAAAAAAATATATTATATATTATCTATATATAAGCAATAAAGCTATTTTATGATGCAATACAAAATGATATTTTCTATTGAGGAATCACACAAACTTTATATATTTTCACAAAAATACACAATCATATTCTATTTCCCCGAATGGGAATGGAACCCACAACCTGTCTCGCATTTACAATAACCCGCTTGTGCTTCTGCTCCACGATTTTTAAGCTTCTGGCCTCATTATATCTATGTATATGTAAAGTTCAAAATAATATTTTTTGTATTTAAAATTGTCGTTGATTTATTTATTCTGACACTATACTATACATAACATCACGCTTTTTATTGATACTATTGAGAATTTTCGAAAACCGATAATAATTAATAATACTTTGCCCGACTCGGGAATCGAACGCAAGATCCCGTGCTCGGGAATCGGTTCAACCACTTCAATAGCGAGGCAGTTTATTTCTACAACTTTCAATAAAATGAATAACCATTATAAAGTAAATACTGTTCTAGTTTATAAATATTATTATTATTACTAACAGCTCCCGCTTGGATTATCTAAATATTTATATAATATTATTTAATTTTATTTTGGGAAAAAACTGATGGTGAATTATTTTAGTAGTATGTAAGTAACTGTATAATATAAAATGATTTTGAAATCGCAGACACTTAATTATTTCTATATGTATGGATGTATATTCAACAAGAACAATAACTCGAGCAAAGAGATCACGGTAATAGTAGTACGCACATAACATACACAAACACCTAGCGTCGACGCAGTCTTACATATATATTTTTGTGATTGGACGAGAGGGACGAAACTAGCTCTTAACGATACCATTTTAACGATACCTAGCGATACCATAGATTTAACGATACCTGTGCTTAATGATAAAAGTATCTAAATTTAAAGGTAAATATTTATCGATATTTATCAAGTAACGATACCTGGAGTAACGATACCAAAGTTTTAACGTTACCAAAGTTTTAACGTTATTTCAAGCCCTGGTCAAGTGCACTTCTATAAAGCTATAGACAATGAACACTGAGCAAGTGAACAACCTATATACAGTCTCATACAACACTCATACAGTGGGAGTCGTATTTTTCGTTGCATTAAAACGTGTAACACGCGTATTTGTTGTCAAAACATCTTTGTTCTTTTAAAGTTACATACCTCTTGCCTGTTGCCTTAATTTTCGTGCTTATAATTTAGTGACAAAATATGAAAAAAATTGCAAGCCTTTAATATAATTCGGTGGAATTGGGATTGGTCAAAATTCAAGGTAAACAATACAATAGCCATAACAAAGTTCATGTGCCTCATATTTACCCTTTCAATTTAAGAAAAAGTAAACCAAAAATATTTTTTTGGATGTTTAAATTTAAGTGTTTTGAACAAAGGAATAGGTATGTCAGATAAATGTTTGTTTGTTTCGTCCATTACTTTTGTTTATCAACGATTGAAGATAAAGAAACTATGATAATATTGTAATATGATTTTTAACAATAATGATTTTAATGTCAGCTACAAATTTTTAACGTAAAGTACGAATAATTTTATAAAAGCTAATCAAAATCATTGATAATAAAATAATTTTTCATAGTGTTGGGTGATTGTACAAATACGAAAAAAAATATGTGCATTTAATTAAAGACCTACTTATAAGGTTAATTGATTGATTGATTTCTTAAATTATGGCGTTTCGAGCGTGCCAGACATAAGGTTAAATAAATAAATATTTAAGTTTATAGTCTACAGTCTTGTTGTTTTATGCCAAAATAAAAAATAAAAAAAAAAACTTGGTAACGCCAGTTTGCGATTGGCGATAGCTGACAAATATGGTAAATAGAAAAAGTTATATTTTTTTCTTACTATTTCGTTCATTTTAAGTGCTCATGCTGTTTTTAATTAACAATAAAATTATTTACGAAAATATGAATTGAAAAGTTGTTACACAATTGGGGCTAGGTTAGGTATCTACATTGAAGCGATTAGGCAAATAGGATATAGGTAAAACTTCTAGGCGGCCACGGCTTGATGACCGTACTGTAATTTGAATAGACATACCTAATTAAATAGAAATGTGTTTGCTAAAAATTTTAAAGTTAAACTTTTTCATAAATGTTTATTCTAAGAATAATATTAAAACCAGAAAATACCCGACTTTAACGGTTTTTTAAAAATAGATTTGCTACTTCAGTACATTGTTAACTACATTATTTTCGTAATATTGTTTGTAATGATCTAGAAGTATAAGTGTATCCATCTTCACGAGAGAAACTAACGAGATTATTAAGTATTCTAAGTGTCAGAACAAAAACCTTTATTGTATTGATCTTATCTACTTCACGACTGCTTACTAAATAGTCACAGGAAATTTAATATTTTACGAAACGAGAACATGAAGTTTACTTGCAATTTACAACATCTTTAGCAAAAACAATCTACCTATTTATTAACCTTTGCTATATTTATACAAAAATATATTTAATAGCATATTTTATAATTCATTATGAAATCACGTATAACAGATGGACATTATTTGTATATATTATTAATCAAAAATGTCCTTGACACCGTCTATGCATTAAACGTATTCTTAAATTTTTATAAAAAAACAATAGTAAGCACTCAAAACGTGTTTTATATTATGTAATATGTTGTACCTTTAAATAGTTTTGTTAATAAATTATATTACATTATAAAAAAAAAATAAAAGCTAAATGTTAGAACTGTATTTTTGGCTATGCCTTTTATGAAGAGCAATAATTCTATAATCTACACACTTAAGTCTCATGACAATATTGATACATAATACGTTTTAATCATTTAAGTTGAAATAAAGGACCAATGCTAATCAGTATCAGCTAGTTTCTATAGCTAATCAGTTTTTTTAGATAGAATACTAAAGGCAGAGGGAAAATCAGTTCTCTATTTTCTTCCCAGATTGCGTGGGATGCATTGCGTGTTGAGTGGCAGAAAACAAAATTGCGATTTTGGTCCTATAAGATAGTAGCAATTAAATAATTTTAATCTAAGCATTCTAAATCATCTAACTGACAGTAGATACCACTGTCAGAGTAACAAGTCTCATTATTTGGTCATCATCATAAATAAGCAATATTAAATTTATGCACTAATTATTAATAATATCAGTAAGTAATATCGATTCGTGATATTAGCAGAACTATGGAAGTTCTACACTGTGAAAGTGTAACTTGTGAAACTCGATGCATTCCTCTCGAGTCTCGAGTGTAAAACATAAATACTTATAATAGCTTGTCAGTATTTACATCTATACATATGATACGATACTTATATTATAACTTCAACTTTCTCACTTGCGAAGTTCAAGTACTTGCCTATTTTTTTTTTATTTTTTTGTGTTTTAAATATTTGGGCAAATTGAAAGAAAACACAAGAAATAAGACTTGGTAAATCAAAACCATAGGGTACTACTTCACGTGGACCTACAGTTATGAAATTTGGCAAGAAGTTGTTGCAGTAAAATCCAAAAAGTGAAAATTTATAGAGATTTCATAGAAAAAAAAATTACAAACATATAATTGTAGTTCATTTCATACAAAATGAGTGCGTTTTTCAACTTTTATAAATTGTACTTCCCGTTGAAACATACAATTCTGTAACTGGTACGGAACCTCACGCGAGTCCGACTCTTATTTGACCGGGTTTTTTATTATTAAGTATTTTATTTAATTTCTTAAAATTACTTCTTATTCCATTATTATCTTGTAATATATATCAGAACGTAAAGTTTTATTACAATTTTCATATCATATTAGTTAGAGTAAATCGTAAAGCATTGCCTATCAGTGGCCATTGAGTACAATTAGTGTAATAAAACTCCACTTGTCTTGTCAGTACTAAGACAATGACCTGGAGTTCATTGCCTTCAGGTTCAACTTTCGTAATTTTCCTTGTGTACGATGGCTAAACGATTTTCCTACGAAAATATAAATACGGTTAATAGCTTCTAATGGGTAAGTTTGAATATTGTTTTTCCATGTAACTATTTGTAGCTCCGTCCTCCACCTCCCGACGTTCCGGACATGGTGTGTTGGGTGGTGGTCCCCAACGCTGCAATCGTCGCACCGTAGCGTTTGACGCTCCGTTCTCTCTGACTACCCCGCCAGGGATAAAGCGTGAAGCTAGTTTAGTTTTTAGTTTTAGTTCTTCCATGTCATGCTGCGCGCTGTAGTAAATATATTTAAATAAATTATCATATTACTTAAAAAAAAATACGTAGCACACTTAATAGAAATCGTATATCGTAAACAATATATATGTGTCTCAAATTTCTCGAACTAAAACATTTAGATTAGACTGCTAATTTTTGTAACAACATCTGCTCAACTTTGCTAACATTGTACAAACTATAGCAAAAACGTGCTACTTCACTTCAATAACCATATAAATAACAATAAACCATAAAATTTTAAGATAATTTCCGTATAATAAGGAACATACGGTACGTGTCTATTGATAGTACTTTCCTACATACTTGTAGTAGTAGCTATAGTGTCACACAAATCACCGTCTGCAGATCACGTTGTACGGAACTGGGCGATTGTCAATGTCAGTGGTCTACGCGCGATCGGAATCACGAATTGGCGTTATATGTTATATGCGTCATCTTATATTATATGATCGGATTATTTTTCTTTATAAATAATGCTACTGGAATCGATATCAATTCGATGTAATTTAAATTTAATGAAAAGTTATGGTACAAAAATTGGTATTATTTGTAAGCACTTTAGAAAAAGGAGGAATGGTTTTTTCAAGAAAAATAACGAAATGTAAAGTTACTTTTGAGTATATTCAAACAGACAAAATTTTATAAATAATTGTTTTGGTGCTTATTACATTGATAAATGCCAATAATTGTTTTTCTTATCTTCAATGTACAGACAGCAATCAGTTACAATTTTATTATATCTAATTACTCAAACGAATATAATTTCTTAACTTCAACAAAAATATAATAAATAATAATAATTAATGTTTATCTTAAATACATACAATTTTTTGTACATTTTTCTTATTTCAGATGTCCAGACTGTGGTTTTCACTATGTGCCTTATGTTGGATATCAACAATCAGCGCCCTCCGCGTGGGCGTTGGTATAGCGGACGTCACTGGACCGGCAGCTGAAATTGGTTTTGTGAGTTTCCAAAAAAATATGCTAACAATTATAATTTCTATTATTACTACTACCACTGCTACTACTAGCTTTATCCCTAGCATGGTAGCCAAACGCTACGGTCTCTACATACCTCTTTTGCCTTGTCCACTGTCATCAACCTCTTCATTCAAGCCCTCCGGGGTGGTCCTCATGCTTTTTACGTGACCTTCCTCTTCTTTGATACTATGTTTTTGAAGGTCAACGGAGGTCTCCTTACCACTCACCGTCGTGGCCGGTGACCGTGGCTGGTGGTGGCGCAGGAGCACGAATCCACAATGCGTTTGTTTACAGTTACATACTTATGTAACTGTAAACGCATTCGAAATTCGATAAAACCCCGAAACCCGAACCCGGAAAAAAAAATTATACATATAAATTTATATTTTCATTCCTTCGCTCTGGTATCGAGGCAGAGCGCGGCGTCGAGTTCCGCCACTCAACATGCAATGTCTTCAGAATTCGGCGGAAAGGAGGGAACGAAGTGTCTTAACGAGTGTTAAGATTCCCTCTGCCTAGATACTCTTGTGGGGATGCGTGTGAAAATAAATAGGTCTTTCTTATAGTATATAA
Organism: Heliconius hecalesia formosus; assembly: GCA_018249775.1. NCBI lineage: Eukaryota > Metazoa > Arthropoda > Insecta > Lepidoptera > Nymphalidae > Heliconius > Heliconius hecalesia. The sequence goes on from DWMY01002968.1 coordinate 10,350, forward strand.
GCGTATATTATCACTGCTTCACAATAATAAATACCCTGCTGTATGCGGGATACAGCGTGAAGCTGAAAAAAAATATCGAAATAATATTTTCATTTCCGCGCTCTCTTAGAGCGGCTTGATTAGTGTACGCACAGTGAGGCGTTGAGCTTCACAACTTATCATGCTCTGTTGAAAATAGGGCGGTGCGTGGAGAACGGGGTGTCTTTACACATTATTAATATTTATGATGCCATTGAGGCACATTGTGGTTATAGTTAACACTAAATATGATGACCACTTTCTTTATTTAAACGACTTTTGGGAAAAAATTAAGCGTATTTTTTTATTGTGATTCTTTTTTTTTCGTCTTAGTGACTGAGAGTTCAAACCTAACCAAAGCTCTTAAGTTTATTATTATATTAACTTTAACTTATCAAACGGTATCATTATACTACTATTCAAATTACCTATAGCGTTTGTTTTTTTATTATTATATGACTGTTACATACTGCTGCTTATTACGTAAAACTAGAGACTTCAAGGTTCATTA
>DWMY01002969.1:0-10878 GCA_018249775.1 Heliconius hecalesia formosus
AAAATAATATATATATATTTTAATACATATATATATATATATATATATATATATATATATATATATATATATATATGTATATATATATATATATATATATATATATATATATATATATATATATATCTTATATATAATTCTCGTGTCACAATGTTCATTACTCCTCCGAAACGGCTTCACTGATTCTCATGAAATTTTGTGAGCATATTGAGTAGGTCTGAGAATCGGCGAACATCTATTTTTCATACTTTATAGTGATAAGGGTTGTCCACCCTTAACTCTTTTTTATTTTTAGACATTTTTTAATTTTTTTTACTATGTTGCATTAAAAATACATACAATTCTGTTTTTTAAAAGCCATTTTAGTAATATAATCATTTTTCATCCTCGCTCAATAACTGATCAATCGTCATTTAATTAGTTATATCCAGTTGTCTACAAGTGTCACTTCTGACCCAGTACACAGGACGGAGTAGAGAACGAGCCGTTCTCATCCCTACGCATCACGTGTAGTAGTAACGGTGACAATTATTATTTTGTTATCTCAATGTAACTCTCATATTAACTATTAATTATTCCTAAAGAAATACTTTCGAAACGTCTTGGTTATATGACTGATGATAGATTAAATATTTTTAAAGATTTTAAAGATTAATTTTTTTATTTTATAGTACAAGCAATAAAGTAAACAAAATTGAATTGTTGGTGATGGTTATCTTCATAAATCTTTAAAAAATCCAATATAGCCTTATAGAAATTACGATAATGTATTCAAAAATCATATTAGAAGTCATTATAGTTGTCAGTGAATTCTGTTTATGAAATCAATTATCATGTAGTTCAAGCGGGCGAAGCCGCGGGCGGGCTGCTAATGTATATATATATATATATATATATATATATATGTGTGTGTGTGTGTGTGTTTAAGACATCTAAAAAGCATAATATTGTATAACAGAACTTTACATTGAATATACACACAAACACTCCTACACTACCACACATTTGGCACTATACATATTATATGTATTTTAAAACACTATAAATAACTTTTAAGTAAATACTTATGGTACTTTGATAGCACAGTGGCACATGCGTGTGACTGTAAAGTGTAAACACGACGGTTGTGGTTTCAATTACCACTGAATGAATTATTATTTATTAATATTTTCATTTACTCGCTCACTCGGTAACAAGACAGCGCGGCGTTAAGTTCCTCCACTCAACACATAATACCTCATTCGATGGAAAATGGGGAATGGAGTGTCTTAACACTAGGTTCCCTTTGCCAACCTTGTTGTGGACGGAATGCAGCGTGAAGTTGATTTTTTTTTGTATTTCTATTTACATTTATTTCTCTATTTTCTCCTATGATTACAGTTGCCATACTGTAACATTCTGTTTATGGGTGCCCATCTCATATTTTAACCCCCAATCGCGAGTGAAAACCTGGCGACTAGTAATAAAGCAACACAGGCCTAGAATAGAGCACTTGTACTAAACAAGGAAATTGTAACTTGTATTAAAGTAGACATAACTTCCCAAAATTTACGTTGTGTGAGAAATTAACCTTTTCTATCACAGGTAACTCCAATATTAATTATATGAGAAATTAAGTTGTCTATTATTTTTATAATTTGCCATGTACGAGGCCGTCGTAGCGCAGTAGCCCAGTGGTTAACTGTTAGCGCGACAGTTGCAGTTTCTATTTCTACTAGGAAGAATTCATTAGTTTTATTTTACAAGACAAATCGAAATCAATTTTGTTAAAACCAATTTTCGTTCACTACAAATATGAATAAACAATTGACCATTGTTTTATATTTTTTACTTAATAAAAATCTTATTTTCTTTTGTGTACAGGCTTGCGTGCACAGTTAGTGTCTCGTTTATCGAAGCTTATAAAAAGTGAAGAAGCAAAAGAAACAAAAAGTGACGAGGTTATGGAAGTCGACGACGATGAGCAGGAAGAAAAAAAAGATAGTACGCAAGAAACAGGTGATAAGACGGAAGATAAAGATACAGAAAACAAAGAAAAAACGGAAAAATGTATGTATTACACCAAACACAATTTTCCCATTTGGCCTCTTTAGCAGTTATAATTTTTTGGTAATTAGTTCTCAAATACATAATAATTAAGAGCCTAGTCGCCGAGAATGTATTACTTTTTGAAACTTAAAAAATAAATATATTGTTAGAAATCGGAAGCGGTTAACGTTTTTAAAAAACACGATAAAAACACACATCGTCTATGTTTCTAAACTATTTGGAAAGGGGTACTATGCAATAAGTGATATGTATCACCTACTAACAATACTTCACACTAGTTTCCTTCCAATAGGGGCTGTTGCGTACAAGCAACTGCCCCCGATTGACACAATTCCACTGCTTTTATAAACCACTTTTCCACCTAAATCTACCCTCTTTTACACGAATACGCTAACAATATTATGTCTTTCTTTAATACAGCCGAAGATTCGACAGTCGTAATATCTGATGATAAAAAAGATAAAAATGACAAAAAAGACAGCAGTACTGATGATGCAGATAAGAAAAAAGACAAGGAAGATAAAAAAGAGGAAAAAGAAAAGAGTCAAGAGAGAAACACTAAACCAAAAATTGATAGTGAAGCAGAAAAGAAAAGGGTATTTTTTATAAATAGTTAAATTTAATAGTTTATATTTAAACAGATACTTTATTTTAAAAATTGAGTTTGACTGAAAATTTTACTTTTTGTTTTATGACATATTTTAGTTACTTTTTACCAGTACCAGTCTGTATATGCAACAAATTACAATACCCAATAGTGGGCATAAGTTATTTTCATTTCCTCTATTCTCTATTTATTACTTAAAAAAGTAACTTAACTAATAAATTGATTGTGTTACAGATAGAAAAAGAGAAGCAAATGTTAAAATCAAAATATGAACTGCCAAGCTCTCCGCATATAATTGTGCATCCTAATGGTGCAGCCAAAGGTGGCAAGTTCACTTGTAGTGTTGCCACTTTATCATTGTTGCTTGACTATCGGATTACTGATAACAAAGAACATAGTTTTGAGGTAAGTTCTGGTTTGGTTATTTTTCTTGCGTAAAACAGGGTGGTGGGTAGGCAGAGGGTGTATAGTGTTAAAGCACTCTGGTCCCCATCGGTTGTCTTGTTACCAGAGCAATAAGGAAAGGAATAAATTATTTCAAGTGATAATCAAATCTACAACCATTGTTTTCAGTCAGTTGCTATGCTACTGCACAATATCAGTCTCATTGTATTACTTTGGAAAGAAAAAATAAAAAATAAAAGTTTGTTTATATTTTTTCATATCCCAACATTTTGGTAAAATTTAAAAATAAACTGGTAAACAAGTTATTCTCATGGGAAAAGCCATTATTTTGTGTGTTTTCAATCATATAAATGTTTATCCACGTATTATTTTTTGTTTTAGATATTTGTGTTTGCTGAATTGTTTAATGAAATGTTGATGCGCGATTTCGGCTTTTATGTTTATAAAACTTTATACACTTTACCCGAAAAAGCAGAGGAGGTCAAAGAAAAAGATAAGAGTGTAGAAAAAAGCGATAAGAAAGATGAAAAGAAGGATGAGAAGAAACCTGAAAGTGACAAAAAAGAAGAGAAAAGAGATGATAAAGATAAAAAAGATGATAAGCGGGATTCACGCAAAAGGGAAAGAAAGGTTTGTGTTTTATAGTACTTGTATAGTTATGTCACACAGTACTACCTTTTTACCCAAGCAATAATTACCTAAGATACTATCAGGGAATATGGATTATTTTATTTTATTGTAACTTTCCTTAAAATATAAAGGTAATTTTTTTAATGTTTTCTTGGAAATAACTTTAGTTTGTAGGTTTATAGCTTATAGAATATGAGGGTGTTTGGCGGGGAGGATCCTGCTAAGTGTCTGGAAATGAACAACGTCATTTCGAAGAAACTTCCAGTCTTTATAAAATAACGATGATCTGGCCATACTGTTCTACTTTTGGCTCTCTCTATCACTCTCTTTTTCTCTCTCTCTCTTTCTCTCTCTCTTTCTCTCTCTATTTCTCTCTCTGTCTGTCTATCTATCTATCTATAAATAATTTCTTCTTCTGAGCTATTAAGAATATTGATAATCCATGAAAGATTTCAAACAAAAATATATTATTCTACTAGCAAATTGTTTGAATTTTAAAACGCTCAACCAAAAATATCACTACCTCATTGTCGCAACGTCCTTGTGGCACAAAAAGTGCTATCCTAATTTTCATAAAACAACGCTTAGAACTATTGCGATGAACAAAGTTTTCGATTAAAAGAAACCACATACAATTCGGTTCATTAATTCAGGAGCCTTGGTACACAGACACGTCAAAAAGGGGGACTTTTTGTGTCGGGGGCTATAAAATAAATTACTCATACGGCATCCAATTCTGCTGCTAATCTTAGTTTGTTGCTTACAAAATAAGATCATTTTTTAAACACAAAATTTTTGAATAGATTGTAAATAACATCTTAACGAAAATATCCAGGATTCACGTAGCGATGACGAGCGGAGCAGTTCGCCGAAGCGTCGTAGCCGCGGCGTTGAACTCCCCCCGGATCCTTACCTGCTGTTGTCTCTAGTGTACTTCGATACTTCGCGCGGTGGTACCGTCACGCGTAAGGACCTACAAAATTTGTTCCTGAGCCTGGGCTTACAGTTGTCGAGGTCGCAAATAAAGAACATTATGGATAAAGTGTGTGTGCGGGATACGTTTAGTTATAAGTGAGTATGTTTTATGTTATTGTTTCCATTTTTAAAAAAGTTGGATTAAATATCGTCGTGGAGGGACACGCGACGGTTGTGGGTTCGCAATCGAGGAAGTGTATTATTTTCATTTCCTTGGTCTGATAAGAAGATAAAGCGCGGCCTTGAATTCTGCCATTCAATACGCAATGTCTCGAAAATTTGGCGGTGAGTAATGTCGGCCTCACACGTAACGATAAACTTGCGCAAGCTTAGACTTGCACAAATAGACGTATTTCAAACGAAATGTTGTAATACTAGGTTCTCTCTGTCTACATTGCCATATGTGTGATACAATGTGAAGCTGTGAATTTATATTACTTGAATATTATTGTCACTCAATACACAATGCCTTCAGAATTCACAGAAAAGTAGGGAGTGGAGAGTTTCAATAGTTCCCTGGCTTACCCTGCTACATGCGGCACACAGTGTGATGCTTTTAAATCAATATTATTATAAACCAATTGTACCTTTTTATTTCTTTTAATAACATATTTTATTACTTCAGGTCATTAGTACAAGCTATCAAGGATGTGGCAGCGGGTGCACCTGAAGCTATTCAGGATCTACCACTCGACAGCACTGTCACTAACAATGAAGTACCTCCTCAGGTTAGTACCATATTTTTTTACCATCACTCTTCATCTCACATATAGCGGGAAAAGCGTGAGGAAGGAAGAGGGAACCTTAGTATTAAAACATAGCATTCTCCAACGATTTTCGAGACGTATGTTGAATGATGGAACTCAATGCAGCACGTTGTCTACGACCGGTCGAGGAAATGATGTGCCGTGTGATCCCGGCCTAGAATAGGATCACCCTGGTACTGGTGGTGTCGTAAGAGGCGACTAAAGTACGTGTGGTAGAGTCACGTCGCCAGCAATGGCAACACGCATGGGCAGACTCGACCGGATCATTACGACACCCGGCATTTAAAACCGGCGTGAAATAGTGGCTTTATGCCATTGCGTTTCGTATCAGGTAATGCCGGGCTCCGGCGCCCAACCCACCTTACAGGCAGGCAGCGCACCTGTAGCTCCTCTGGTGTTACACGGGGTCGTGGGCGGCGGGGATCATTTACCATCAGGTGACCCGCACGTTCGTTTGCCTTGTCCTTTTCCATAAAAAAAAATCACAATCGAACAATAGTCGCGTTTGCGATCGCTGAGCCGCTGCGCCACGGCGACCTCATGTCTTATTGCTTACATTTATTCACTTGTATATTTAACTTATTGTATCAAAGTAGACCATCTTTATTAACAGTTTTTTTCGTATCAATGAATAATATTGTACTTTTTTTTTCTCTTTCATTGAGCAAGAATTTAACCTATGTCGTTTTTAATGTATTTCTTTAGTTATTTATTTTTGCTTGCAATATATTTTATTGAGTCCAGTTGTGGCGCAGTGGCACAGAGTGTGACTGTAAAATCGACTGGATGTGGGTTCGATCCATACTCAAGGAGATAAAATAATTACTTACATTTATATTTTCATTCCTTTGCTCTGGTGTCGAGGCAAAGCGCTGAGTTCCACTACTTATCACGCAATGCCTCCCGAATTCGGCGGAAAATGGGGAAGGGTGTGTCTTAACAACTAGGTTCCTCTGCCTACCCTGTTGTGTGCGGAATACAGCGTGAAGCTGATTTAATTTTAATTAAATTTACGTCTTGTTATAATGAACATGTATCATATTAAATTCCATAACACTATTTGTATTGGCAATTCATATTCACAGATTGCGGAACTGGAAGCAACAATAGCGTCAGGCAATCGGGAACTCCTGCCAGTGTTCAATAGAAATACAGATAGTGCCAGCTCTGATGCTATCGGAACAAAAGATGTCAGCGACAGTGGTTAGTTTAATATAATAATAATAATAATATATTTAGGTTTTGATATACCAGACGAAGTCACTCATTGCTTTTCAATATCATCGTTGTTGCCGTGGCGCAGACTATAAAGGCGACATTTGTGGGTGGCATTTCCACTTGGAGAAATTAAATAATCTTAATTTCTCGTAACAAGGCAAAACTCGACGCTGAGTTCCACCACTCAACCCGCAATGTTTCCAAAAGTGTGCGATAAAATGTGGCCCAGAGTGTCTTACCACTGTGTCAACTCTGTCCTGCTGTATGCAGGAAATATTTTTTTTACCTATAGATTATAACTTTTTAACAGGAATAGTAACATACAAGTCACGCGTGGTGGACATAGGCGCGCTGCTGGCAGTGTCCGCGCGCTGGGCCGGTCAACGTGCCAAACTCGAAACGGCGTTAGCTGAACAGGCGGCGGCGTTGCGCGCCGCGCGTGCCGCCGCAGCCAACACGCAGCGCGCAGAGCGTGGCGCTCAAGTGCAGCTGAATGACGTATGCGCAGCGCTTAACGCCGCTAAGGCTAGGATTGGCTCGCTTACTGTGAGTTTTTTGTTATTTTTTTTTTGTTTATGACCACAATTTGTGTGGGATATAGTTAGCCTTCTTAAGGTCAATATGATTCTGTTTTCATTTATATAGTGTTTACTAATTATTCAGGGACTTTATTAGAATTAAAAATTAATCAAAGTTATATATTTTTGATTGCCTTGGTACAAATATCTAATAAATATACAACACCTTTCTTAACTTTATTACGACGGTGACGTCTTGCTTATTTTAAATAGCATAATCGATAGTTAATAACATTCAATACACTTTTTAATACAATAATATATTTTTTTTTTATATAAAATTTGTCCCTGATTTACCTTTGTATATATTTTATTTAAATTGTCCAATTATTTTTGTAATATTTGTATCTATTGTGTGCAATAAAGAGTACTCTATAATATTCTATTTAACAATTGTGTAATAGTTACATTTTTGTTGATACAGGCAAGCTCCAAAATATTCCATTCTGCTTTAAAAAGTATTCAAGCAAAAGTTGAAGCTGTTGTCAATATAAAATATGAAGATGATGATGTTGTTGAAGTTGTAAATGGACCTACCAAGTAAGTTACAATTTAAACATTTAAATATAGTAATATTCTTTTAAACATTTTTAAAGTGTTATTCCACACTTAGGAAAGAAAAATACTTATTTAGAAAACGTATAAAAATTTGAACGCAGCGGGACTCGAACCCGCGTCTCCTGGAAACCGACCAGGCGCTCTGACCACTAAGCCATGCGTTTTCGCCAAGCTACGTCGAAATTTTTATACGCTTGTTACAACTTATTTATGTTATTAGCATCTCTGTAGGGAGATTTTTACAAATTTCCGCTACCCAAAGATAATTACTATGAATTATCGTTTTGGCAAGAGAGAAACTATTTTTTAAATATTTTTAAACATTTTTAAAGTGTTATTTGACACTTAGGAAAGAAAAATGCTTATTTAGAAAACGTATAAAAAATTTGAAATTTCTAAATAAGTATAGTAATATTCTATTTACTTCGAAGACGTCGTGGCGTAGTCTGACTGTAAATACGCTGGTTGTGGGTTTGATTTAAAGTTGGATGAATGAGTTATTCTCATTTAGTCGCTCTGGTTTTAAGACAAAGTGCGGCGTTGAGTTTCGCGCAATATCTGGCAAAGTGGGCAAATTTATCATTGGTTAATTTACTAACTTAACCAATTTAATAATTGTCAATAAACTTTAATATTTTTTTTATAGGACTGAAAAAGATGTTAAAGATAAGGAGTCTAAAGATGAAAATATTGACACAGAAAAGAAAGAAACAGAAGACGAAAGTAATATCATCACAAAAGAAGAAAATATTAAAGTAATTAAAGAGACTGATAATAATGCCACGGAAAATATGGACCTTGATGATAAAGAATAAATAGTATATAAGTGCTAGTGTAAACCATTACTGCGTAAAGTATTTACTCATTCACTTCGTACCTTTCGCGATTACTGTACAAAGAACACTTCTCAGGTGCATCTAGAAAGGAATGTTTGGTTCCCTAGTCTAGCCTGATTATAAATTTTTATCCAAAATTGTACAAATAAATTTTCAATGCTTATATATTGTCACAAAAAATAACTATCATTTGCATCTAAGAAATAGCTATGTAATTTAAAAAAATGTCATTGTCTTCCCAATTGTAGAATGTGAATATCAAAAATGAATGACTAGATTGACTAAAACAATTTAATAATTTTGTACTATTTTTTGTTAAATTATCGTCGCTGTCGTGGGGCAGTGGGACAGTGTCTGACTGTAAACGCAATGGATTTGGGTTCGATCCTCACTTGAGGAATTCATTGTGTTTAAGTTACTTGATTAGATTTCCTAACACTAGGTTCCCTCTGCCTACCCTGCTATATACGGGTTACAACAAGAAGCAGAAAAAATATGTATAAGCTTATAGCAATATTTGGAAATGTATGCAAGGTTGTAAGTTATCTTAATATTTACATTTATATTGGCATATAGCGTTTCGGTATATGTAGGTTGATATATATTATATTTGGTGATGTGTGAGTGAATTTAATCAATAAGTATGCAAAGGTGGCAATAAAGTCATCACAAAGACATATTCTTTTTTTCTCCTTTCTTAACAAATTTAAAAAAGTTAAATGTTAAAGTGACACTATTCAAATGTGTCATTTTACAGTACAGAATTAAAAGTTTTTTTTGAATAATTGAAAAGGCTTTTGTATCAAGAATTAACTTTTTTTTTATTAACGTTAAATATTATTTCACAACATGTAGTTATATATCTAAATGCGTTATAATTTTAATAAAATAACCTACCTACTTTAGGTATATGTCTCGAAAAAAATCATTCTTATAGTAGCATAATATAAAACAATCTTTTTTTCTATTTGGATCTCAAAATATTTTCTTTAAAATGCGTTCAATTTGTATTCTGTTTCATAAATGTATTGGAAATTACTGACCTAACTGACCTTTTTCAAGTTCTATATTACTCTATAAAATATATTTTTGTATATAAGACATTTTATAAATGTCTGATTAAGACATACTAACTTGAAAGTGGGGTTCTTTTAGAGATAGCGACAACTTAAGGCACACACTCACCTACGTTAAAGTAGAAACGCTCGTATTTAAATATGTTATTAAGAATAATATAACAAATATTTATTAATTATTAAATATTAATAAATATTTATTAATTATTAAATATTAATAAATATTTATTATTACTGGTATATAGACCCATTTCGTCTGCCTTAACTTCTGCCAGATGTCCTAAGGGTTGTTTAAAGTAGTGGCAAAATATGTCATACTAGCAAGCTTTAATTTTACATGTGTTATTTACGAACTATTTCAAGACCTACTATAAGCACCGAGACCAATGCGATGACTCAATTCACCTCCCAGATAGAAATATACCTTTATTTAGAGCTATCTCTCGAAGGACCCCACTTTCAAGTTAGTGTCTTAACTACACTCTTAACTTACTACTAAGCTGGGTGTTCCTAGCTTAGAACGACGATTGGTGAGAAGCAGTCATGATGACTTTGTATAAAGATAGACTGCGCAAGCCATAGGACTAACAGTTAGCTTGGGTATAAGGTCGAACCGAGTGGGTTCGATCCCCACTCGAGATGAAATATTTACTTAAATTTATATTTCCATTTCTTCACTCTGGTGTAGAGGCAAAGCGCTTTGTTGAGTTCTGCCTCTCAACACGCAATGCCTCCAGAATTTGGCAGAAAGTGCCGTTCCCTACTTCGTGTCTTAGCACTAGGTTCCCTCTGCGTACCCTGCTGTGTGTGGGATACAGCGTGAAGTTGATTTATTTTTATTAATTTAGACGCGTATAATTTGTTTTCTTTCTAAAATTTCAATTTCTCCCCTTGGCATCTCTACGACACCCTGGGAACACCTACTCTAATGTGATTAATTTATTATATAGCTATAGTCCGGTAAGCACTTTACAAATTATCGGAGGTACGCGCTGACACTATCCCGGACACTAACACCGCACATCGAATACTATGCACACGACTTTACAGGCACTTTACAAACTTCATAAAGTTTTTGTCAAGATATAATAATATTTGGAAGGTTCAAATGAAACACATGGCTCATTTAAATAATTTTATTATAACATGCATAAAAACTTAGCTTTATTGTCACAAAAG
>DWMY01002970.1:0-10877 GCA_018249775.1 Heliconius hecalesia formosus
AAGAACGTAATACACATTAGTAAATAATTATGTAGTTCAAGCGGGCGAAGCCGCGATCGGGTTGTTAGTTTATAACAAAGTTATAGATTAAAGACTATGACGACTATCATACATTATACCTACAATACAAAATATTATAGTGATCAATTAAATTACTAGAAATTAAAATTTAAAAAAAAAAGCATACAAAAGGTACTCATTCAATATAATAAAATACAACAAACAGTTGAATATGAAAAAAAACTGTGTTAATCTTTTTTTTGTGCACAGATGTCTACAATAAATGAAGATATTTAAAACGAATCAACATCAACATTTTGTCGTTTTCCCCTGCTAGATAGAGGCCTCTCTATTTAGTACATTGAAACTATATAGTTTTTTACAGCAATATTACCCATTTAGTGCAATAATGATGTAATTGCACTTTTTTAAAGATATTTTTTTGTAACTTTACGCTGTATCCCATATACAGCAGGATAAGCAGAGAGTACCTAGTGTTAAGACATTTGGTTCCCCATTTTCCGCCGAATTCTGGAGGCATTGCATGTTGAGTGGTGGAACTTTACGCCATACTTTCCATAGACACCAAAGAGAAGAAATGAAAATATTAAATATTATGTAATTTGTTTCCTCGAGTGGAAATCGAACTTACAACTTGTCGCGCTTACATTCACACGCTTGTACCCACGCCACGAACGGCCTGAAACCTAATATTTTTAGAATGTATGCGAAAAGTCAAACTTCATTATAATATTCTCCTAAAATATTTCAAAAAGTGCAATTCACACGTCAAGTTGCACCAAATGAGCGATATTACATACTACACACAACTTTCATCATAAACCAGGAACTACAATTTAATGAACTTCAAAAAGCGGTTTCCTTTTAAAAAGTCTAATTTCTCTTTAACTATGTCCGGTGCTAATTACTGTTGCGGCTAAACTTTGAACATCGCTCTACAACAAACTTGGACTTGGCCAAGACTTTATGTAATACTCTACGACGCTCTAAAAACTGCTAAGTACAATTTACTTTAATCTTATTGATGCTTCGCATTGTTGTCTATGGGGTGACCATAATGTGTGGAAGATTATTCTATTGTAATATAACATATTTATCAACTATAACAAAATATTGACTTTTTATATGTCTTTTTATGGTAAAAGAAAAAATATAATTACATTTAGCATACCAGGATAGATAAAGGAAACCTAGTGTTAAGACACTGCGTTTTCCATGGTTCGCCCGATTTTTGAGATATTGTGAATGTTTTGCACAACGGCGTGTAAGGTCGGAGTTTTTCTAGTCCGGCCTCCTCAAACCTGATGACACTGTAGAGGCCATTAGGGCCAAAAGCATACTGCTCAATCGAAAACTGAAAAAACTAAAGACAGTGAAGTCATTGTCACGCATTGGGACAGAGGAAATTTCCTGGCATGCGGTGAATTTGGATTAAAAATGATAGACTGTTTTGAGTCTAGATGAAGTATATCGATAAAAAATATTCCTTTAGATCTGTATCATTGGAACTTCTTTACAATTCATGTTCACAAAAAAATATTTAGAAAATATGTACAAAACTGTAAGTATAGTATATAACTATCAAATCAAACAAAAAGAAAATAAAAAATTGTTTAGGTTTCATTTATATTTAAGCTTTGAGTCACGAAAATATATTAATTTCTCACAATATTAAAATCATTGTCAGCCTACATTGAGACAAACTGGTAAAGTAACTCGTACTAAGTAGCGGAACGAGGCTAAATTCGGCCACAATATAGTACTTTGTATACTGTACTATGAACAAATTTACTATGTTATAGTGTTTTCATAGATATTTTAGTAAAAACCAATCTTATAAATATTTATTGATATATTAAATTGCAGCTTAATCTCGTGGCCAAATGGGTTATGTAACAAATTCCAACGATGAAGGTACAATTTAAGCCATCAAAACGATTAACGTGACTTAAAAATAATAGCCTTTAACCTGCCTACATAAATTAACTATCACACACAAAAAAATCTATTTAAAACGATAGTTAATAAAATTAGCGTATTCAAACAGACAAACTCTACAGGATTATAATGTTATATAAATAATCACATTATACTAGTAGTTGACATAATAATAAACATTTTGTGTTTTACATGTTGTGAGGAAATTCAATTTTGAAAATTTTATCAGATATGATATTAATTTCCATAATTTTTTTTTTTTTTTTATATTTAATAAATTTACATAGTGGTGTTATATGTAAAAAACATGTTAGTAAAGTAAAGGCTTAAAATGGGGAAAGATCAAATACAATAACCGAAACTCGCTACTTTGTACAAAAATAAGGGGATGCAGAAACTACCCAATACAATTTAGAGGAACACGTGGCCAAATTGGACGTTGTAGTGACTACAACGTAGGTGTAGGTGTACTAATACCGCGAAAACTTTAATACGATGATTGTGGATTCGATTTTCGTTTAGGGTAATATTATGTTGTTATTATCCCAGATCTGGTAAGGAAATATTAATAAGTTTTCATTTAAAAAGGAAAATAAATATAAGTCCATCGTGGCGCTGCGGGACAGGCGTGCGAATGTAACGCGACGCTTGTACGTTCAATTTTAACTCAGGGGAACGATTGCTCGCTCTGGTAACAAGGTGCAGTATTGAGTTCCACAACTCAACACGCCATACCTTAAGAATTCGGCGTAAAGTGAGGAACAGAAGTGTCTTAATGAGAAACGGAGTGTCTTAACTCTAGGTTCCTAAGTTCCCTTTGCCTACCTTTCTATATGCGAAGTACGGTGTGAAGCAAAAAAAAAAAGCAAAAACGTAATATCTATTATATTACCAGAGGGACTATTTGGAAATAAAACTGTTTATTCATATTAATTTAACCTGCATAATTATATTCACAAACATATTAAATTGTCCGTGACCTTTGAAAAGTGCCTATATTAATATATTAGAATTCTATACGAGTATACCTGTATAATACATTCCATTACCTACATTAAATAAAAATAGAACTAAATTATATTATTTCAAAGAAATATATGCGTACATTTATTTTCAACGTGGAAATATGAAATATGATTTTCGTTTTATTCCATTTTAAATCCTCGCAATCTCATTATATTTGTGTGTAAGCTTCTTCATTTAAACTTTAAGCTCGCGTTCAACTTCACACTACTGGGATATTAACTGAAGTAATTACCGCATTAGATGCTACGTACGAAAAATATAAGCTAAATTAAGTTTTTATGTAGAATTAAATAAGCTTTTACGCAAGTTTTGTGTTAATAGAGTAGGTAGAGCTATTTGATTAGAGAACAGCTTCATGCTCTTACTCTTATGGTACTCTGTTCTGCACTTCTGCGAAATTTTGAGAAATTGCACGTTGGGTGCCGGAAGTCAAGGCCGCGCCTTGTCTTATTAATGCTAGGAAATCAATATAATTACCAAGATTGAGGATCGAACCCACTACATAGAAATAGTCAGATATAGATATTGTCCCACTACATCACGTCGGTCGGTCTTTTATCTCTACATATAATAAGACAGTAAAAATATTTTATCTGTACATTTAGTAAATTTGACTGAAATGGATAGAGGGACACTTAAAAAGTATAATAGAAAGCAAAAATATACTTTTTTAATTTCTTGTCTGTCTGTCTGTCTGTCGATATGTATGGTCACATTTTTCTCTGAAAGTACCGAACCGACTTACTTAAAAGTTTCACCAATTGATTTGTTTTAACTCAACTTACCAATTAAAGTTTGTTTCATCAAAATCAGTTCATTAAAAAAAGTAATCGTAATTTGAATGAACTCAAGGCATTAGTCTGCCTGTGAATGTTATATAGCAATCGCGCTGGTAAAGAGTGAAATTTGAAACGTCTTGGTTATATGACAGTTGATAAAAATATATATTTTTGAAGCACTATTATTAAAAATTAAAATTAAATTAGCTTCACGCTGTATCCCGCACATAGCAGGGTAGGCAGAGGGAACCTAGTGTTAAGACACTCCGTTCCCCACTTTCTGCCGTATTTTGGAGGCATTGCGTGTTGAGTGGCAGAACTCTTACAACTTATTTATGTTGTTAGCATCTCTGTAGGGAGGTTTTTACAAATAACCGCTACCCAAAGATAATTACTAAGAATTATCGTTTGGCAAGAGAGAAACTATTTTTTAAATATTTTTAAACATTTTTAAAGTGTTATTCCACACTTAGGAGAGAAAAATACTTACATATTTAGAAAACGTATAAAAATTTGAACGCAGCGGGACTCGAACCCGCGCCTCCTGGAAACCGACCAGGCGCTCTGACCACTAACAATATAAATAAGTTGTAACAAGCGTATAAAAATTTCGACGTAGCTTGGCGGGAACGCATGGCTTAGTGGTCAGAGCGCCTGGTCGGTTTGCAGGAGGCGCGGGTTCGAGTCCCGCTGCGTTCAAATTTTTATACGTTTTCTAAATAAGTAATTAGCTTTATGTTTATTTTATAAATAACAAATATCAACAATGGTCGTATTTTTTTAATCAAAACAATCAAAAATTCTTAAAGAAATTACGATAATATAGTAAAAAATATATATTAGTATATTACAGATTAAAGTAATAAAGAATCATATTAGAAGTCATTACAATTGTCAATCAATTCTGTTTATTAAATCAATAATCATGTAGATAAAGCGGGCGAAGCCGCAGGCGGGCCGCTAGTCTTAGTAATATGTCACTTAATTGTTATACCATCTCTTATGTAATATAAATATTTGGCCAGGGTTTCTTTTTATCTAAGAGAAATACATTCAAATTTTCATTTTAAAATAGATACGAGTATATCTCTATATATAATAAGACAGTAAAAATATTTTGTCTGTACATTTAGTAATTTTGACTGAAATGGATAGAGGGACACTTAAAAAGAATGATAGAAAGCAAAAAGATTTTCTTTTTAATTTCTTGTCTGTCTGTCGCTATTTTTTTGTCCGCATTTTTCTCTAAAAGTACTGAACCGATTTACTTGAAAATTTACCAATTGCTTTGTTTTAACTCAACTTAAATACTAAAATTTAGTTCATCAAAATAGGTTCATTAAAAAAAAAGTTATCGTCATTTGAATGAACTCAAAGCATTAACTTGCCTGCGAATATTATATAGCAATCGCGCTGGTAAAATTCTTGGTTAAAGAATGAAATTCGAAACGTCTGGGTAATATGACTGTTGATAAAAATATATATTTTTGAAGCACTATTATACAATATTTTATACAATAAAGTAAACAAAATTGAATTGTTAGTGGAGATTACCTTCATAAATCATAACGGTTAAGTTTAAATCGTAATTACTTTAACACAGAGATAAAGAACGATTTGATCTTCAACGAGATATCAAGCAAATACATAGATATTTTTTTTCTTTCGTTCGTTTGAAATAAATCTATATAAAAATGCCTAAAAACATTATTTTTGCGTGTACACTGTAATAACTGCATATTTACCAAATTTAATAATATATGTAACTAATTTAAAAACTGTACAGGAGTTAATATGCAATCATTACTGTAATTTTACAAAGAATATTATGAATCCATACCTAAATTAATAAATTAACATTTAAGGCTGTTTCTGAAGCAATACATTAAATTATTAAGTGACATCAGCACATTTAACAGAGCTTTAAAAAACATAATATAGGTAAAGAGAACGTAATGTTACAAAAATATATACATATAATAAATAATTAGCATTATGTATATTTTATGAATATCAAATATCCACCTTGGTCG
Organism: Heliconius hecalesia formosus; assembly: GCA_018249775.1. NCBI lineage: Eukaryota > Metazoa > Arthropoda > Insecta > Lepidoptera > Nymphalidae > Heliconius > Heliconius hecalesia. Next base: position 5,798 of record DWMY01002970.1, read on the forward strand.
TATTTTTTAGTTCGAAACAATCAAAACTTCTTATTGAAATTACGATAATGTCGTAAAAAAATCATATTAGAAGTCATTATAGTTGTCAATCAATTCTGCTTATTAAATCAATAATCATGTATTTTAAGCGGGCGAAGCCGTGGGCGGGCCGCTAGTATACAATATTTCAATACAATCTTAATTATCTAAATGACTCTATAAATTTTATAACAGCAACGTAACGTTAATATTTTATTCGATTTCATTAAGATTTTACATCACAGCATCAATTCAGATTACATCCCTTAATACGACGCGTCGTATTTTCGACCGTCGTAAATATATTTATATCGTCCTCTAATTTGGCAATATAGTGGATCGATATCGGAATTTACATATTTTTTTTCATTTCTACGCATCTATCCAATATAGGAAAGAAGCAGCGGGAACTTTGTTTTTTATATACTTTTATATTTCATTTAAGGAACCTTTATTATTATAAAAACAGAAATTTAGGTACATACTTGACAAACAAACATTATATCTATACAACCTCTATATTTTTTGTTTTTAGTTTTTTTGAACCAGGTAATCTCAAGATTCATTTGAATTTAAAAAATATTTCTGTGTTGAATATCATATTTATCAAGAAATGTCATATTCAATGACATTACGAAAGAATAGACGTGAAGTAATAAAAAACCTTACAAAATCTGTATACCGCTGGCAATGCTCCTGCTAGTCATATGTACATACTACTAAGAAACGAGTTATTCTATCGATTTGCCAACTTGAATGTAGGTACTTATATTACATGTTATAATTAATTATAATTAAATCAGTTTCAGTAGGGTAGGCAGAGGGACCTAGCTTTTCTTTTACCCACTTTTCGCCGAATTCTTTGAGGCATTGCATATTGAGTGGCGGAACTCAAAGCCGGGCTTTTGCCTCGGTGCCAGAGCAAAAAATGAAAATATTAACAAATAATAATTCTTTCCCTCGAGTGCGGATCGAACCCACAACCGTCGCGTTACAATCGCACTTTTGTGCTCCTGCATCATTTGATTGACCTTAAAATTAACTATGCTATTATGACTGGTTATACGCATGTAGTATAAAATATATATTCATTTCGTTCTCCAGCGGAACTCAACGCCGCAAAATATTCTTGAACTACACAGTAACATGTTCTCAGGTAGAGATTGAACCCACTAATCCTCGACCACTTTATATTTACATATTCAAATTTGTTTTACCTCGGTTTATCTCAACATTGATTAAAACTGACATCTCGGTAGTCTTTGCATAAATTTTCACGCTAAATTAATGTTTTTGAAATTACAGGTGCTTCCCATAATTTAAGTGGCAGATTATGATTGATATTAAATATAAGCAATATATTTTAGTTTATAGATAGTAAATAAATATTATATTGGTATTTATTTTTAATCGACCTAGCTCGAGTTATGACCTATTTATCAATAAGCTATCTTTTTCATGCAGGTTTGTCCCCGTGGTCGAATCTAATTTTAAGAACAATTTTTATTTATTATTTTTTTGACATAATAAGTAACTTTGACTAGATATACAGTGGGTTACATCAAGATGAATAACACAATCTAGAGCGTAGCCCATAGCTTTCCGTGATAAATGGACTAACCAACATAGGTTTGTTTTTTAATTTGAGTAAGTAGTTTCTGAGATTATAGCGTTCAACCTAACAAATTACATAGAGCGGTGTCGGATTCCAGTATCGTTATAATTAAATTAATAGAAAGTAGAAAAAGAAATGCTACTTCTTGTGACTAGAAATTACTCTTAGAATGAAAATGTTTCAAGTTGTCACTTTGCAGGTTTATATTATTTTCTAAAGTAAAAACTTCTTAAGCCGCGTTAGGTACTTTTTGATAGAGCTAAATCTTATGAATTCGTGTCACCGACATGTTAATTTTAATTGTAGGTATATGTATAGCTTACTGTATATTTCTTTTAGTATATACAGATAAGCCATACATTCCATATTTTTTGAACCATTCCATATTTAATATTTTAAGTATAAATATAATTACAAGTGATTAACCCACAGCCATCGAATTACTTAAATAGTGATTAATGTATGCATGTAATTAATATGTATCGTATTGATTTTATGGAAAGAATACTAATAAACGTGGCTCGAAATAACTAAACTTTTAGTTAGTGAAAATAAATATAATTGCTTCAATTTAAGCCAATTGGTTTAAATATGAATTCAGCTCAAAAATGTTTACTGTTCAGCTCGTTGAAATATAAAGGATAATATTATACCCGACTTAAGTCTAGATTGTTATTGTTTCACTACTAAGAAACAGATTGGGGTCGTTTTGCCGCAGGCGATATGTATTTATATTTATCTTCACGCTGTATTCCATATATAGCAGAGTAAGTAAAGAGTGTTAAGACACTCTGTTCCCCTACTTTCCGCCGAATTTTAGAGACGTGCTGATTTGTGGAATCCAACGCCGTCCTTTGTCTTGTTATCAGATAAGGAAAATGAAAATAATTCATACCGCCGATAAATGATCCAACCCACAATCATCTCGTTTAGAGTCAGACGCTGTGCTGCTGTGTCAATGTGTAATATTTTTTTTATGTTTATAGCAGCGTAGAGAGAGATAACCTTATAAAATAATGTAAAGACATGTCGTTCCCGTTAAAACACTTCTGTTCTTCAGGTTTCGCCGAATTCTGGAAGCATCGCATGTCGAGTCTCGGAACTCAACGCAGTGCTTTGCTTCGTTACCAGAGTAAAGAAATGCAATAAAATTAAATCAAGTGGGAATCGTACTCACAACGCGCTTACAAACACACGCTTGTGGTCCTCCGCCAAAACTGACCTCAATGTATATTTAGAGATATCAGGTTATATAGAAGTGTAATATATTATGATTTGTCATCCATTCATTGTAAATTATACGAAAGAGTTTTTGCTGGTTTTTTTCTGCAGATTAAGACTGAAAACCAAATCAGAAAGAATCAAATATGCATTAACTAAAATTATCAAATTTCTTTGTCAATTCTCCAAAAATTTATTCCTAACAGCCAATATAATCGAACTCGTCGTAGCATTTGAAATCGTTGAAGTTCATTTCAACACTACACTGCTAGAAAAAGTGCGGCGTTGAGTTCCGCCACTCTTTATTGGATCATGTAGGGAATGGAGTGTTATAACACTAGCATCCATGTACCTACTCTGCTATGCGGGAAATAAATACCTATTTTTACATAAAAAAAAATAAATTCATACTTTGAAATATTATTTTTATAATCACAAGTTACAAAGGAAGTAGACTATGAATTCGCCGTACGAGGTTTTCATACATAATTTATGTTTCAAACTAGGTTTTCATATTAAAAACATTCAGGGAATTTTTCTAAGGCGTCATAAAATTCGATTTAAGCTCCTTGCTTTAAGCTCCCAAGATATTCATGACCTCCTTCAGAGAATTAAAATTGAGGTGAGTTATGGCTTAATTTGAATCGTTTTATGCTTTTTTAAAGTATTTGTTAAAATTTTCTTGTAAAATTTTATTTTGTAAAATAAAGATAAGAGATCGTTTTTCTGTAAGCACAACGAGTCTCAGTTGAACCACTGTGTTTTCAACCCTCGATAGAAAATATACTGAATATTTCAGAAGTTTACATTTCCATGCTTTGGTAGAAGAAAAAGAAGAAACGTCTTGGAAATTCATTTGGAATTAGACAACGAAATATATTTACATTAGATTCGAATGGACATCGAACCCATACCCAACGTGCTTATTAACTACGACTATTTATTATATTTATGACAATTGCCACTTCCGTCACCTATCGTTGCATTTTGCTCTTTTTCTTTTCTGTCTTACAACTAGGTTCCCAAGTTTCCTCTGCCTGCTATAGCAGAATGTGTGGGATACAGTGTGAAGTGAAGATCTTTGACTATTTATTATATACATTGTCTTATATATGAAATATATATTAAAATTCGGGCCTAAACTCTTCTTGTTCTATAAAAAACTGTATTAATAATAAAAATTAAGATCACATTCTAATACTATCAATTATATAAGCGGTAAATAAAACTAATCGTATTTTACTAGTCAACAGGAAACCATTTAAATCTGTATAAATACGTCTCATATGTGCCTCAATCAACGTACCTGCCAATCGAACTGGAAAGTGGGATCAACTCCCATCCGTTGCTAATATTTGTATTTAGATACGTTCCAACTACTCCAGTACTTAATCAGACTAAATATCTCAAGGTATTGCATGTTTGTGGATAATAATTTCTAAAGCTATGACTATACAGTACAAGTTCTGTGATTTAGAGATTCTGTGATTTCCAGTACAAGTTCTGTGATTTAGAGATCTATTAAGTTTAAAATATTAAAAAAAAAAACAGCTTCACGCTGTATCCCGCACACAGCAGGGTAGGCAGAGGGAACCTAGTGTTAAGACTCTCCGTTCCCCACTATTATATATAATATTTTAGCTTTTACCTATACGGTTACGCCGCCGTTTTCAAATGGAAATAACTTAAAATCGTACATTATACATACAACGTATTGTAATACAGCCTTTAGCCTACTTCAATACAATACAATATAAAATTCATGAATTCGAAAAAATTGTCCCTGAGATAACAAAAATTTTTGTTAAAAAAAAAAATTTCCAAGTTAATTATTTGCTACCATGTATTTTACTCATGTTACAGGATAACAGAGAAGAATAAGTAGTATATCCCCGAGTAAGAATCGAACCCACAACCGTTGCGTTTACAACGGCAGACTTATACCCCAGCGCTACGATGGCCTTCATATGTACATACATAGTAATATTCAGAATAAATAATATCTAACCTGTTTTACAAAAAAAAAACAAAGAAAAGCAAAATTAAATCTTCCATTCAGTATCGTCGTTGGAGAGCAAATAAAATATTAAGTTTAACAAAGCGTAATTGGCATCTCAGCGTGAAAATGTTAGGTTTCACTTTGATAATTTGCGATAAAAGTTTTAATGGTGGTTATCGTTGTTATATTACAATACTTTGATTGTTATTGGGTTCGATTGTTTTTAA
>DWMY01002971.1:0-10876 GCA_018249775.1 Heliconius hecalesia formosus
ACATAAATAAGTTGTAACAAGCGTATAAAAATTTCGACGTAGCTTGGCGAGAACGCATGGCTTAGTGGTCAGAGCGCCTGGTCGGTTTCCAGGAGGCGCGGGTTCGAGTCCCGCTGCGTTCAAAAAATTTTTATACGTTTTCTAAATAAGTATGCTGACCTTATCTTTCCGTAATCGGTAACGTTATCTTGATGTACTCTATATTTTTAGGTACCGGTTAAACAAGTTAATCGGTCGTTCACTCTATATATTTTATAAGATGAAATTTGATTATAAGACTTTTTTTTATCTTAACACAAACTCTATATGGGAATCAATTGAAATGACACTCCGTAATCTATTTTCCTTTTAAACAGAAAAATAAATTTAATTAGCTTAGAGAAATAAAAATCTCTTAAATAAAAATATTTACCAGGGAACCGAACCCACAATCATTATCTACATGCTTTACTAATCCCGACGTTTTCCACTATACATTTCAGTCAAAATTTCACATAAAATACAATTTTTAATAAAAAAAATAACAAAAAAAAAGATATTTATACTATAGTTATCTTGAACACTTGTTGCAATCTACCAGCCAGTGGGAATACGTTCACGGGTCACGTGTAGAGCTGTCAATATGCTCCTATCGTTTTATTTATATACACACGTTTACATGTTACGTACGCTTTTTGATTTTCCTGTGCGATTTATCGAAGAAAAAAATTCAAATTAGAAAAACCGTAACGTAAGTTTTGATAATTTATTTTTATTTGTGTTTAAAAATAATTTTATACATTTAGATTTTATTGTTTTTATTTAAAAGTTTTTTTTTTAATATAAAATTAATATATTGTATGGCAAACTTTCTCAAATGTTATATAAAAATGTCCACATAATTGCTCAATACAACGACGTAACGAAACTCGTTGGCTAACTTATCAAGTCTATATTGGTATCTTTGTATGTAAATAAATAAAAGATATATTTTTTTATTACAGATTATGTTAAATTCAAAATGCTTGGGCTTTTTGACATCATTACTTATATTAAAAAGTGGTAATGGGACGTCTAAGCATCCTAATGTAGTATTCATAATTGCTGATGATATGGTAAGTTAAAAGAATTTAGTTATAGTTAAGATAACTATATATAAGAAAACTATACATAAATTAATAATATGTATGTATGTATATAAAAAGTTAGAATATAGATGGATTTGAACTCATGACTATTCAATACTGACCTGATCCTCAACATTTTGTAGCTTCACGCTTTTCGCCTTTTTTTTAATTACGAAAAAAAAGAATATTTTCAAAGATAAGACTTTTATGTCAATAAATAAATCAATATAATAAAACTGCATAATTTTAAAAAAAAGGTTAAAGCAATTGAACCTTAGACGGGTTCTTTGATATTTTGTCTTTGTTATCTTTGGATTTTATAGAAAATGGTTATACATTTCTAATCATACTAAAAAAACTAATAAGACTAATATATTCTAATATTGTAAATATCAAAGAAATCAATTTTATGTATATAAAGTTTTGTAATAAAACAGAATTATCTGTGTGTTAATACATTTTTAATCATTTCGTCATAACTTCACTAGTAATTTCACTTTAATTGCGAGATGAGTACTAATGAAGCTTCCTGAATAACTGTCATATAACTACACATGTTACTCGATATTTTATATGCATTATTAGTTAAATAAAAAAATCAAATCAGCTTCACGCTGTATCCCGCACGCAGCTGGGTAGGCAGAGGGAACCTAGTGTTAAGACACTCCGTTCCCCACTTTTCGCCGAATTCTGGAGGCATTACATGCTGAGTGGCAGAACTCAACGCCGCACTTTTCATTGACACCAGAGCGAAGAAATGTAAATAAATATTTCACTTCCTCGAGTGGGCATCGAACCCACAACCAGTCGATTTTACAGTCACACTTTGTGCCTCTGCGCCACGATCGGCCTCATAATTAGGTAAATAAGAAATTTTTATTGTAGTTGTGAATAAATGTTTTATTGTAACTTTACTGTATAATTAGTTTTAGGTAATATAAGTAGCTGTTCTTATGAAAAGAACAAAAAAAAATGTTAAAATCCTCTTTTTGTGTTTCAAATAACTACAACTGAATGAATACAAAACCAAAAGCTATTTCCACTTTATTGAGTGAATTATTGAACCTATGACTAACACAGAACTAAAGGCTGCTGCTAACATACAAATATATATTTAACAGTATATATCCTCTTTATGCATCAATATTATTAGTATCAGATTTCGACGGAATGTGGAGAGCGGACTGTCTTAACACTACGCACCCTCTACCTACCCTGCCAAATGCGGGATACAGAGTGAAGCTTAAAAAAAATAAACAAAATATAGTTTAAGTGATTCACACTATAATTATTTATACAAAAAAAATAACGTGACAAAATTAGAGCCACGTTAAAAGCAGAATAATAATTCGCTTCGATTTTTTTGCTTCCAATTCACGTTTGATTATAAAAACTGATTAGTCGTGTTGACTTTTCCGGTTTCGCTTATTAGGCTGCCAAAAATAAATAGATAAAAATAATAAGGCTTAATCAAGATATAATAGAGAAATATAAATAATAAAAAATGTATTATATTTCACATAAGTTTCCGTGGCTTTATACATAAGTAGTTACCGGTTCAAACTCATATTTTTTAATTATGGATTCTTCAAGTTAATCAAAGAAAAACAGATTGTGAATAGCATCTACGTGATTAACTTAAGTTAACGTTAACTTAAGTACATGATTTACTTATTATTGCTTTGCATGATTTACTTATTATTATTAATCCGCTTTGTTTTTGTATTATTTTGATTTAATTGTGAGAATAAATATATACATTTTCGTAATTTCTGTAAGAAATTATAAATGTTTTTTTACAGATTCTATCTATATAAAAAAAAAAAAGATAAAGCCGTTCCGGAGTATAGTACAGGCAAAGAGAAAGGCAGACAGATAAATATTTTATGTTTTCTTTATTTTAGACTTCAAACTCACAACCTCCGTTACATCGGTTAAACATCGTCAAAAACACTAGAACAGTGTAAAACTCTTCAACGTATTTATTGTATCAAAAGTATATACTTACGTATACATATAATCGTTAAGTGATGATATCAATATTGCAGGGCTGGGACGACGTGAGTTTTCACGGATCAGACCAAATTTTGACTCCGAATATAGACCTGCTGGCGTACACAGGGGTGGCACTCGAACGATATTACAGTCATTGTATATGCACGCCTTCCCGTTCCGCTCTGCTCACAGGGAAATTTGCACACGTGACTGGTATACTACTGTTTCCTTTTTTCTTTTTTTTTTCAGCTTCACGCTGTATCCTGTATATAGCAGGGTAGGCAGTGTTAAAACGCTCCGTTTCCCAATTTCCGCTGAATTTAAGGCAATATGTGTTAAGTTGTGGAACTCAACGCCGCGCTTTTGCTTTGGTACCAGGGTGAAGAATTGAAAATATTAATAAATAATAATTAATTCCCCCGAGTGAGGATCGAAACCACAATCGCCGCGTTACAGTCACACGCTTAAGCTCCTGTGCTACGACGGCTTCTAAACATTTTTCTTCTTTTTTCTTTGAAAATTCATGATTATTTCGAATTATCATGAGAAACAAACCGTTTCTAATTTTTTAATTGTGTAATGGAGATCGATATACTATTCTCTAAATATTTTTTGGTTTTTACAAAAAATAAGAAAGGAAAATTCCATTAAATATTTTATTAAAATAATATTCTAAGTGTATCTACTTAATAGATTAGATAACTTAGTTAAGTGGCCATCTAATAATACTGAGCGGCAATATTATTTAATTTTTGCAATAAAATATTATAAAAGCAGTAAGTTGAGGCCAGTCGTGGCGCACAAAGTATGACTAAAGCGACAGGTTGTGGGTTCGATGCCCAATGAAGGAAATGAAATATTTAATATTTCCATTTTCTTCGCTTTAGTGTTGAGGCAAAGCGCGGCGTTATGTTGCGCCACTCATCAACGAATGCCTTTAGAATACGGTGGAAAATGAGAAACGGAGTATCTTAACATTAAGTTCTCTCTGGCTCCCCAGCCATGTGCGGGATACAGCGTGACGCTAAAAAAAATATCTATTGAAATATAAGATCATTTTCTTCTTCATCTTTCTTTTTTTAGATCTTTATTCGCAACTAGGCAAACATAACTCAATGATAAGTAACTTTGCTCCTCACTTTTTAATATAACTAGAAATGGAATTGAACATGCTACACATTGTATAACTTATCTAGGAAAGCACTTATGTATAAAAAAAGGATAGCTTTTCTGTTGAATGAAATAATAATTTGATACATTGCAGCAGTTGTTTGACTTTTCATATTTTACTGTAATATAAGTATATTTTACTAAAAATAATTAGGTAAATTGTTAAGGAAATTTTTAGTAAAAATACAGTAACATTTTAATTTTACTTTGTGAATTTGTATATCAAAAAAATGTAAAAATATATTTAGTTTGTATTAAGTCAAAGCCTTTTTCGATTTTTTTTATTAAAAAAAAAAATTATATTCTGATAATAAACGTTTCATGAGTAATTTTTCAAATATTCCAGGTTACATCGAGGTATTTAATCAATAGAAACAGATAATTGCAAAATAATAATTAAGTATTAGGTTTCAAAAAAATCTATTTGTTTTCATGTTCAATAGAGAATAATAGGCTTCATAGAAATACTCCTATACGTTTCAGTTTAGCGTTCTTAGCGTCTAGTAAACAAAAGATTTAAAGTAAGATAACATAACCTTTATAATTAACTTCTCCTATTATTGATATTTGCAATTTATGCAAAGGCAATATTAGTTTCTGAACAAACAAGTTAAAATATAAAATAAATTTCAATTTGTCGCAGTCGTTATAGGAGAAAATTTAAAACTAAACTATGTATATATTTTATGTACTATTATTTTCTTAAATTAAGAAGATGACACGTACATTTAACTTTTATAATAAGTGGGTGAGCTACTCAACACCAATCTATATTGTAATCAGATTGCAGGAATGATTACTTTTTAATATTATTTATTTAAAATAAATAATATTAAAGGGAAAATTATTTATTATATTTCTTAAAACAAAAAAATGATTTTTAATTGTTATACAATGCAGCCATGTTTCAATTACACTGCCACATTTAACCCATATGTCTTTTAAAAATATTAAATTAAATTTAAAAATGTGAACTATTCAAATTTGACTTTTTTATGATTTAGGCCTTATCCCACATAACAGGGTAGGCCGGTAGAATCTCGAGTCAAAACATTCCATTTTCACATTTAATACAATTCGAAATACTCGTATTGCGTGTCTGGTGTTGGAGTTCAACGCCAAGTTTTGTTCTAGAAGAATGAGGGCAATGAAAATAGTTAACTACTCCGACTGGTTATCGAATCCACAACTATAACCAAAAAGAAAAATAAGAAAGGCATAAAGAGAAAAAAGAGTATAAACAACCGACATTAGAGCCACATCACCCTCAACTATTCTCTAAATTTACTATGTTCACAAAAACAGTGTCCCTGCTTTATATGAACTATCTCGTACAATAAATCAATTAAATCAGCTACACGCTGTATCCCGCACACAGCAAGGTAAACAGAGGGAGGTGTTAAGACACTCCGTTCCCCACTTTCTGCCAAGTTCTGGAGTGGCGGAACTCAACGTCGCGCTTTGCCTCGACACTAGAGCGAAGAAATGAAAATATAAATGTAAATAAATATTTCATTTCCCCGAGTGGGGATCGAATCCACAACCAGTCGATTTTACAGTTACACTTTGTGCCCACTGTGCCACGAGTGACCACATATCATACAATAATTACCATTTTACAACAATAATTTATATTTACAGGTATGCAAGGGTATCCCTTGACAAACGGTGAGGACAGAGGACTACCGATTACGGAGAAAATTCTTCCCCAGTACTTCAAAGACTCTGGCTATGCGACGCATTTGGTTGGCAAGTGGCATGTTGGCCAATCACGCACTGAATTCTTGCCCACGTATCGAGGGTTTGATTCCCATTTCGGTCACAGGGGAGGGTACATAGATTATTACGAATATACACTTTTGGAAACGGTTAGTTTAGAAGACGTTTTTGTAAACTTTGGGTCCAGATTTTGTAGTCTTTTTAGTTGTTTATCAAATTTCATTCGTCAAAAGAAGAAAAAAAAGGGAATAATTACAAAGTTCTGTGATAACCGTGTTATGAAATTAGACTTAATTGAGATAATTCTATGATTTGATGTTTAATACCAACGATATTTTATTCTTTTATTTTACTCACTATATTAATATTTTTTTTCCTATATTTTATATTTCTTTGCTTAATATTTATCAATTAATTATTATTTTTATATTTTCTTCCAATAGTGGAGTATTGGAGATGTATCTGGTTTAGATTTATTTCGAAATGAATCTGCAGTTTGGGATTTAGAGGGATATATAACCGATATTTATAACGAAGAAACCAAATCAAGTAAGAGTTTAAGTTATTTATTTTAACAAATTACTAGCTTTATTCGGTAGTAGTTAGTTATTTGGGTTTTTGTTCAAATTAGATTTTTTTTTCATGTTTAAACTAAAAAATCTAAATCCTGCACACAGCAGAGTAAGCAGAGAGAACCTATCGTTAATACATTCCATTCCCGCTTTCCGCCGAATTTTGGAGTCATCGCGTGTTGAGTGGCGGAACTCAACGCCGCTCTTTGAAAAAATGGAAATATAATTTAAGTTAATATTTCATTTCCCCGAAAGGGAATCGAATCTACAACCAGTAGCGTTTACTGTCACACTTCGTGCCCCGGCGTCACGACTGGCCTCAAGTTTAAAGTAGGTTAAACTAATAATTAATACCAACAACAAATGATATAATAAAATAATATTAATTATATAAAATAACCTTTATCATTTGTACAATACATTTTGATATTATAATTATGATACAGCAAATACAATCAGTTATTAATAACAGTGAACTATTAGATAACCGTGCGATATTATCAATATTGATGTAAAACTAATTCCGCATGGGAATAACTCATATTTAAATATTAAGTTGTAAATGTTTGACAACCGTAATTTGTTCGCTGCTGATTTATTTTCATTACTGTAACTTACTGTATATATTTTTTTATAATATTGTATGAGATTTCGAGTCTTATCTTAAATTTTATCTATTATTTTTCTAACTAAATATAAACAAAAACTCTAAAATATATAAGAATCTAATAAATAAAAGTCGCTCCTTTTTGAACCTTCATGCTGTATTCCACACATAGCAGGGTAGACAGGAGTAAATTGGGAACTTACTGTTAAGATACTCCAGTCCCATTAAGAAACTTCCGTTCCCCACTTTTCACCGAATTCTCCTTATGTGTTGAGTGGCGGAACTCAACGCCGCGAAATAGTTCCTAATAATTTAAAAATTAATTAATTAAAAAATAAATATAATAGCGAGTGTCGAAGAAATTAAATACAACATTTCTTCTATAGATAGCTACATTATAAAAAAGATATATATTTCTATAAAGTTTTTTTTTCAGTTATCTCATCTCACGATGTTACAAAACCATTATTTTTGATGGTCGCCCACAACGCGCCACACTCCGCTAACGAGGGGGCCCCAATGCAAGCACCGCCAGATGTCGTCCGTACCATGCGATATATTGATCTGCCTCAGAGACGTTATTATGCGGGTAAAAAATTGATTATTTAATTTGTTTTATTTTCTCTATATTTTCTCTTTTTGTATTCCGCATATAGTAAGGTAGACCGATGGAACCTAGTGTTAAGACGTTTTATTGCCCACTTTCCGCCGAATGTTTGAGAATAGAGTAGAGTGTGTTGAGTGATGCAACTCAAGATCGCGCTTTTGCCTTGGTATCATTATGAATTATTATTTATTAACATTTTCATTATATTCAGTGAAAAAAATTAAAATATTAATAAATAATAATTGATTCCCCCGAGTAGAAATGGAACAACCATCGCGTTTACAGACTCGCGCTTGTGACCTTGCGCCATAACAGCCTCAAGTTAGAGAAATTTTATTTTCACTATTTGGTTTTAGACTTATAAGAAGATATTGAATATTTTTTATATATGTACTTGTACTATTTTTAAAAAATTCTACTTATTGTTAATTATTATTCCGTTTTAACTTTTCACAGCTATGGTAAAAAAACTGGATGACAGTGTAGGTGATATAGTAAAAGCATTATTCGAGAAAGGTATTTTAGAAAATACAATAATAGCATTTATATCTGACAACGGTGGCATTACGTCACAAGAGTCAGCGAATTACGCGTCGAATTGGCCTCTAAGGGGTCTTAAATTTAGTCCATTCGAAGGAGGTATTAGAGTAAATGGTTTGATATGGAGTAAAAACTTAACAAACTCTAAACATTTATGGAAAGGATATATGCACGTTTCTGATTGGACACCAACAATATTAAGCGCGGCTGGTATTGAACCACCTTCTGATATAGATGGTATTAATCTATGGGATACAATAAAAAATAATGAAGAATCTAAAAGAGATACCATCGTCGAAATCGATGATTATACAGGATATTCTGCTATAATAATTGGTGACTATAAACTTGTTACTGGAGCAGTCTTGATTACTCACAGCAATTTTCAAGGTCACATTTACAAGGGAATTTTAAGTGCTCCTCCATCTTATGAAGACACTATTAGAAATAGTACAATATATTCTATCCTTCCTCATATAGGAATAGATTTTAAAATGTCAGATATTAATTTGAGAAATGATATTGGAGTGTCATGTAATAAAAATTTAGATATAAATAATATTTGCTATCCTGATAATGGTAAGTGAAAAGAAATATAAACATAATTACGTTTCATGCTTTTCTTTTGTTATTTTTAAAAACTTTTAGTGGTTTTTGTTTCAATTTACAGTTGTTTGCTTCTACGTACATGTATGTATGTATTCAGTATACTAATTGTTTCAGTGTTTTGAAACAATTAGTGACAAAATCTATACGCAGTTCAGCATCGAATTATTATCCTAAGTGGGGATCGATGGTTTCCTCACTCCGGAAAGACACACGCGATCTCTCGAAGTCACGTAGGTGGAGAACGAAGTGTTTTCGTACTTTTCTCTCTCCGCCTACCTTAAAGCTGAAAAAAAGATTAAACTTTTATACTTTTACGATTTTTTAAGTGTTATTTCAGATTTAGGAAAGAAAAATAGTTTTTGGAGAACATATTAATTAATCAATTTAAAATTATTTATCTTTAAGAAAGCGGAAATTTATAAAAAAAACCCTACTGAGATGCTAGCACTAAAAATAACTTGTAACAAGCGTATAAGAATTTCGACGTATCCCGATGAAAACGTATGGCTTAGTTGGTCAGAGCGCTTGGACGGTTTCCAAGAAGCACGGGTCCAAATCCCGCTACGTTCAAAATTTTTATATGTTTTCTAAAAAACACGAAACATTTATACTAATAATAAATTATAACAGATTTTATTTTATGAAGTGTTTGATTCCAGGTACTTGGTGTCTATTTAATATAAAAGCTGATCCGTGTGAATTAGAAGATATATCACCCATGTATCCAGACATTGCAAACAAATTGTACGATCGATTACAAATTGAACTGGGTCGAACGATACCTCGAACGGTAGTGCCCCATGAATCAAATTTAAAAGCTAAACCCAGTTTACATAATAATGCATGGGATGTGTGGCAACCATCAGAATCTTTAATACCTAAGTCTTAATTTAAATAAGAACAAATAAATGCAATGTTGAATATAAAATAGTATAAGTAAAATTAAGTAAAAATAACAAATAAAATATTTGTACTTTTCTAAATGTGTCCTTTTTTACTTTAAGTTATATCCCGCAGTTAATAGGGTAGGCAGAGATAGCCTGGAACTCATTAAGATACACCTGTTCCTAATTTTCCGCCAAATTCTGAATCCTGTAATGCGTGTTGAAAAAATTTCATTCCATATAACAATCTTTGTATAGCAAAGCTTTGTAAAAATGTTTCTACAGAGTTGCTAAAAACAAAACTTGTTCACAGTACAGAGTTGCTAATAACTGTGTGACTATGCCTCAAACAAACGACCTTATAAGATAAGATTCTAAATATAATATTAGTATTTTTGCTATCCAGTCAAAAATACGTAATGTTTTAGAATGTTACTTACTACAATAAAAATTACTTGTCACATGTGTTATTTAGAAGCTAAATTACAGATATTTTAAATCCACGACCTGTGACTGTGCCTCAAAAGTTGCAACGCAGAATATTTCCTAGAAAGAGTAGAACCATATCATTCTAATTTATATGTTTTGTTTTCGAAAAATCAACATACATACATACGTACATTCATAAGCATTTCCATCTTCCTCAAATATGTGGACAAATGTATGGTAAATTGTGATTATCCCTCGAGAAAATTAAATATTTAATATTTTAATTTCTTCACTTTGATGTCGCGCGCGGCGTAGAGTTCTTTCTTTACACGCAATGCCACCAGTATTCAGAAAATAGGAAACAGAGGTTTTCTATGTCTACTCTGATGTGTGCCAGATACAGCGTCAAGCAAAAAAAAATAATCAACTGTCAAAGCCTTATACAGAGACAAAACAAAAAAACAAAAAATATAAAAAACAACACGTAAAAGCGCGTGAGAGCACGTGCTTACCAACTCCTGTCTGCTGTAAATTCGGCGCTACTCATAACGTGTCTACAGGCCAGCCTTTGTGCTATGAATTATTCCTGCCGTTTCTAAGTCCCTGGACCGTCTCTCTTTAAATATGTAAGGCGCAGG
>DWMY01002972.1:0-10875 GCA_018249775.1 Heliconius hecalesia formosus
ATGTATGTTGTTTTGGACAACGCTTTCATTTCCTATCATATCTGTGTCTGTCAGCGCTTGTGCACAGTCGAGTTCAGTATAACTTTCGTTATCTATATATTAATACGTAAAGCAAAAACTTTAGACCTTTTTTATGAAAATTACGCGGACGAAGAAGTATGAAATTTGGCACACTTATAGTTTATACGTAGTAGAAGTACAGAACACAGATATTTTTCAATAACTATGCTTATAAAATAAATTAAATTAATAAATAACACACCTACCGTGCATTTGATAATATGTTCAACACTTTTATATTTATAAAGTGACATACAGTGAATACAGTTGCTATGGCAACGCGTATTATAAAAATACGCGTCAATGGGTTCTCTGGTATTTATATTTACGGCTAGTTCCTAACTCTCTATCTCTATTTTCTGCAAGAGGGTACTTATTTCTTGTATATTGGGAATTTGTTCTTTGATTCCTTATCCTTTTACGAAATCAGTAAGGTATTTATAGGTCAAGATAATTATGAAGTCGATGGCTTATTATAATAAGAAGATTTTTTTATAGTTACACACGCTGTATCCTGTACAAAACAGGGTAGGCAGAGAGAACCTGGGAATCTAGATCCTGTTCCCATTAAAGTTTACTCCATTCTCCACTTTCCGCTGAGTTTTCGAGGCATTGCGTATCTACAGTACAGTCCCTACCAGAGTTCCACGTTAGTTATGCTTGTAACGCCTGTGCCCGCAGCGGCTGTGGAAGGCGTACGCGCGGCTGCTGGCGCGGCAGCTGCCGGCGCTGGCGGAGGCGCTGGCGCCGGAGCTGTACCTGCTGGAGTGGCTCTACACCGCCTTCGCCAAGGCCATGCCGCTGGACGCCGCCTGCCGCGTGTGGGACGTGTTCCTGCGCGATGGGGACACCTTCCTCTTCAACGCCGCTCTGGGTACGTTACCCATTTGTTTATGCATTATGTCATAATTACATTCGATTTAAATCGATCATTTCCAACAATTTAATCAAGCATTTCTTTTTTTGTTCACCCAAAAACTTGTAAAACTGTCTTATGTGCCTTTTACTCATAGATAAAAGAACTTTTTTTTAAATAAAAAGAATTCATTTTTGCTAATAGACAAACTATTTATTAAATTTGGAATTTTTATGTAGGAAAATTCACAAATTAGCTCAATTTTTTAGTTAGTGACAGGGTGTTTTCTAAACTTTTATAATAGTACTTTTATTTTCATATTACCTGTTTATTTAGGGGCAAAAATACATAAACAATAAATTAAAAAATAAAGTTATTCAAAAACAACATATTCTTTTTGGGAAAAATGCTTGGCAAATCTAACTTAAATATAAAAAAAATCACAATTACCAAATAAATAATATTTGACATGTTACACAGGCATCCTCCACCTCTACCAAGATGAGCTCAAGGACATGGACTTTATATCAGCGGCGCAGTTCCTCACCAAGCTGCCCGAGGACCTGGATCCTGAAGCACTCTTCAGAAGCATTTCCTCCGTCTCCATGACCCTGGACGGCATGTCCTTCGAGGAGCTGGTCTCCTGCTGTCCGGTGGAGAACAGTTTGGATGACGATGTCACTATCAGGTTATGATATACATTTTGTAAGCTCGGTTATAGGAGATTTGGTATCTAGGAATAAAAATGGGTCAAAATTTGTTTTTTTTTTCTAATTTCAAATATTTTTTGTATTTAATTGTGTATTATTTATTTATAAAATTGTATCAATTTATATATTTTTAGCAGAAAATTGCAGTGCTTATTAATTGAGAATAGCACTCACTATCTTTTTTCTCTTTCTATAGAGATATAAGCATCTCTCATTATGTTGTAGTGCTCGAAATGAAGACTGTTCTTAAAGCATATAATATAACTAGAAACAACTTACTCAATACTTTAAGAAATTGAAAACAACTATATATTTTTTTATTTAATTCCATATAATAAATTCACTATTAAAAATCAATAATACACCCACATTCGTAATTGGAAGTTGTCTAAATCACCTGTTTTATTTAGAAACAGTTATAACAAACATCTCAAATATTATATTATATACCTAACTAATACTTATCCTTCTCGTTTAATATTAATCTTTGCTTAAAATTGTGAAAGAATATTAAACTAATCAAATAGAAACAAATGATATTAGTTACATTGAGTATGTCTATTAGAAAATTTGAGTCACACTTCAGAAAATAGTCATATTACAGATATATTGTTTTTTCAAAAATTGATTTGAATACAGGACTTTTATGTATTTAGCAAAGAGAATTAAATTAAATTAATTTAACTTTTATGCATTGATCAAAGATGATAATAATATATACATAAAAAAATATATAATTGGAATCATTTTTTTTTTATAATTTTCAATTTAAATATTTTTCTGGTTCTATTAAATAAATAAAGATCCGAACTGTACTTGAATGTAAAGTGAAAAGAGGTGTAGGTAGATATTTAAATAAAATGTTGGACGAAGATTTCATATAAAACTATGAATGATGTAATAATTATGAATAATAAATCTTGTAATTCTTGTAAAAAATACTATGGGAAGTATACAAGAAATATGAATATAACATAATTAATAATATCCTGAAACTTTTGTTGAGTCTCAATTTTATATCATTTATAGCCAAATAAGAAATTAAATTTCTCCACATATTCAATACATAATATTTTTTCAAATTAAATAAAAAAGACATTAAATACTAAAAATCTTTTAGTATTTGCTTGTTGTGAACTTTCTCTTATTATCAAGAGATTTAACATAATAAATAATAATTAACATAAATTAACCAATTAATTGTAAGTAGTAGTAATCTCTAAATAATTTTATGTAATCTGTGTCTATAATCGATATTATGTATGTGATTTCTTAATTATAATTATATAAATATTTATTATTATTATATTTGTATGTTAGGCTTATTAGAAATTGAATTGAAATGAAGAGTGTTATTTTTTATTCATTTAATAAATTACACCATACAACATAAACTTCTATTAGTATTGATTTATATATTTTTTTTATTTTCTACTACAATTGTTTATTTTTTTAAAATTCTGTAAGATTTACATTTTCATTACACAACTATATAAAATTTGATTAACGAAAGTTTCATTTTAAAAAAAATCTACAAATTTTAAATAAGCTTATTTTATGTGGTTCTAACATTAATACTATTGTAAATATAAAATAATATTTAAATGTTAATCCTCAATAAATCTGTCATTGACATTTTTGTCAGTGGTAACAGTTCCGATTCTGTAAATAGATTGAAGTTAATAATATTTGATCGTTAGTCGTATATTCCTTTGTATTTACCGGGGATTTAAGTAAATATGTAAATATTTTAGATTTTAAAGTGTTTTAAAGTGACTGATAGAATTCAGTATGGCATTGACATATCATAGCACTATTTTGCAATTTTAGTAGATATTTGTTTAGTTTTTTCATTTTAGTATAATGTTGATTTTTTTATATAGTACTGTCTGTGTGTACTGTCAAGTTTATTTTTTATTATGAAATTAATAGATTCGATCTTCGTTTTATCTTTTATATAAACTTAATATCGGCTCGTCTTCATATTTTAATTAAATATTTTTAAATTTAAATAATTCAGTGAATGTACATAATGTAAATATTATTCATATATAAATCGTCAATTAAATAATGTATGTTATTATAAATGTGTGAAAACAACGAGTAGTAACACCGGCCTAATAGTTAGTTTACGAGGACTTATTGCAGTCTCTTTTGTAATAATAATAATAATATAATAAATATTTATTAAGTATCATTTTGTTCTATATATATTAGCCAAAGTTTATTTATCTGTGCTGTTTTTTTTTCGGATTATTGATCTGTTTTAGTACTGTCTAATTAAGTTATTATTTTTCACATTTTTTAAATATCTTTTCCGTACTAAGGATAGCAAAATTTTAGAAAACTTTATAAAAAATTTAAAGCAGCGGTATTAGAAACCGAGTTTGTAAGTTGTAACAAACGTAACGTACGAATATCGACGTAGTTGGATACGAATGTATGTTTACGTTTTCTAAAAATTTGACTTAAATTTCTCTTAAATATATTAACAGTTATATAAATAATATTGATTTCCTTTTTTCTATATAAGAAAAAAAATAACAACAGAAATTTGATACACCTTTCAATTGACACAGATCATAAATTTGTCAAAAATTACAGATTAAATATTTAGATAAATAAATTTTGTTATATATTTTGGCAATGTAGTGTCTAAGTGTCTAATAAGTTCTTGATAAATTACTTGAAAAGTCTTTTTCTTATAATATCACAGAAAGATAAAGTTACAGAGTCAAGTAAATAAACAGAAATTTAGTACTGTCGACGAATTGTGGCCGCCCTGAAGTTAGCTTTAGATGCCTAAACCGGTTTGATTAGCTTTAGAGCGCAAAATTTTAGAAAGCCTAACTTCAAGGCGGCCAAGACTCGTCGATCGTACTGTACATAAGATGACAATGAAGAAAAGCCCTGTGTGTAAATTTATTTAGTTATTAAATGAACAGCTTTAACAACTTAGTATAGATCTTGCCGCGGAAAGAACCTGAACGTGAAAACGAATTATAGTTAGAAATGTTCGTACATACATATATATTAGAAAATTTATTATACATATTTTATTATCACTTATTATTTTTAGCACATTGTTTATTTTTATTGAAAAACTAAAATAAACAGTATGGTCGACGAGTCGTGGCTGCGCTGAATCTTAGGAATAAGCCTGATTTTAGGACGGCCACGACTTGTCGATCGTTCTGTACATACATATACATTCATTTGCTTTTTGCCAAATGTTAATATTATAATATTTTTTTATTTATGAAATTTTAGAAAGTTATATATTATTTTTATTGTCATCTTATAGTATGTGTCATGGACTATGCTTTTGATATAAAATTAGTGAATATAAGGAAATAATTATTATATACCTCAAACCAATTAAATAATAGAAAAAAATATATTAATTAGAAAATACTAACGAAAAATTACGAGGTTTTGACTTATATGAGATAAACTTGATTTTTCAACAAAATATGTTTACATGTTTTTATTTTACCTATAATATAAATCAATTGCATACTCTATATCATATTATAAAATATATATATATTCTGTTGCATATTATAATTTTTAATTTTATAATTAAATAATATGAACATAATGTGAAGATAGTTAGAAACAGTTGTGATGTTGACTGATATTATAATGCCATCTTGATAATTATTGTAATAATATTGTAATAGCGTGTAATTAGTGAATGGCGGCCCCAAACCTAATGTTAAGTTTTAATCGGAATAAAATATATCGAAAGGATGTTTGTTTTATTTATCTTTTATGATCTATATTTATTCATAAAAAAACATATTTTAAAAATAGTTTAATAGTTTCAAAAATATATACTGATAAATGGCCTGTACTAAACACTTATTTCTCCACTTCATGCAAAATTATTTACTTGTATTATAAAACGATACTTTGATTCCAAGTAGAAATAGAAAGTAGGTATGTATATGGATTTATAAAAAAATACTTTGTGTTTTTAACTTACTAAGGACAATTTTATACAAGAATATAAATTGTCCTTAGTATGTGTTAAAAATATGTGATTTATAATCGTTAACAACGACTACATGAAAATTCGAATAAATTCATCTAATTTATCTGACCGTAAGTGATACTAGAGCTACAAATTCTATCAGAAAATAGTATTCAAGTTTAAAAATGTATCTGACCTAAATGTATTGATTCTATTTGATTTTTAGTCTATAAGTTTTAAGTACTTAACATTCGCTCTAAACAAACATGTTTTAATTAAATTGGATTTTAAAGCTCATATTGCGATTTAAATCATTAACGTCCATATAATTTGCCAAATACTTATTGGGAATACTTTTTGTATCGATCTCTACTCGAGGGAATGACTTATTATTTATAAATATTTTTATTTCTTCGCTCTGGCACCAAGGCAAAAGCCCGGCGTTGAGTTCCAAGACTCAACTCGCAATGCTTCGAAAAATTTAGCGAATAATTTGTGAAAGTGAACGGACACCGGGAACGGAATGTCTTAACACTAGGTTTCCTCTGTCTAACCGCTGCGTGCGGGATACATACAGCGTAAAATTGATTAGATTAGATAAGGTCGAGCTCCAGTAGCATATTTATAGAACCTTCCTGAATTTAATTGTAATATGTGGGATATCTTTTTAAACTATGTATAATCTTTCTAAAGCTACTTGCTCCTAATATATTAATTTCATGTAAAATTCACAAACTATAATATAATATAATCCCATTCAAAGATAGTGTCAGACCAAGAATCATTACAAATATCCTACCTATTCATTACAGAGTTGCAGTATTATGAAACAAACATTTTATGATTTTTATACGTTTATAATTATTATTTTAATTACAACAATATAATATGTTTATAAATACAATAAATTTATTATTAATTTCTGTTTATAGAAAAAATGCAATTTACCAATTCATAAAAAATTACGTAATATGAATAAATCGTAATGGATTACATTTTACATCCATCTTAGTAGCGACTAATTCATCTAAAACTATTTACTTTCAACTTCTATTTTAATTTTCATCCATTTTATAAGTAAGACTTTTACCATATTAAAGATACTCTTAAACATATTAAATTAAAATTTTCATAATCAGAAATAAAGCCGTTTTCGACCCACTTTTTTTATTTTTGTTTATTTAAATTTCGTAATTCATAGACTGCCAGTAATATTTGTAAATAGCCAGCATTATTATTTATGTAAATAAATATATGTGTATAAATATTTACCTATAAATACTATAACAAAAAAAAACATTATTTTTAAATTATGAAAGTTATTAAATAAGTCGTCGTCGTGGCGCAGCGGCACGAGGTGTGACTGTAAAATCGACTGGTTGTGGGTTCGATCCCCACTCGAAGAGATGAAATATTTACTTAAATTTATATTTCCATTTCTTCGCTCTGGTGTCGAGGACAAGCGCGGCGTTGAGTTCTGCCACTCAACACGAAAAGCCTCCAGAATTCGGCAGAAAGTGGGGAACGGAGTGTCTTAACACTAGGTTCCCTCTGCCTACCCTGCTGTGTGCGGGATGCAGCGTGAAGCTGATTTGATTTAATTTAATTTTTTTTAATAAATAAATTTCATAATAAATAAACCGTGATACGGTTATACCAAATAGCTTATTAATACATTAAAGTAGAGTGTTTTATATTTTATAGTTTCACGCTGTACCCCGCTCATAGAAGGGTAGGCATTGAGAACCTAGTGTTAAGACACTCCTTTTCCTATTAAGACACTTCCTCTACTACAAATATTAAATTACCTACGAATATAACTGGTGTCTATACTGAGCTTATTATGGGAACCGGGAGGTTATATCAAGTATTATCTTAGGTATTATATAAGGTTATCTTTCATTATTTTTTGATAACCTTAAGTGTTTTAGTATGTATATTAAAATTTATTCAAATTATTAATATAATATATAGTTACTTTGTTTGCATGTTTATCTGTGTCCCCTCTATAGTAATACAGTATGGTGTCGGCCACGAGGGCCAAGTTGTGAGCGTATCATTGAGTCCACACAAAACAATGAATCAAACACAGGTAAAGATATAGTTAACATTACTACTAACTATGAACTTTTTTTTTGTTTATTGTATAAATCCTTTTCTGCTAATGCTATTTTGAAATGAATGTCACTAAGCACGTAATTATTAGTTTAGTACAACGTGACATTGGCGAAGTGATTGGTGCTTAACTGGCACGCTTGAAGCGCCATAAATTAAGAACTGAACTATATTACACACTAAATTAATTTATTAATATTTTAGATGAAGAGGTAGGGAGAAACTGAAATTATCTGGTTATTTTTCAGCTTTTATTAGTTACAAACACTTTGAGAGTTCAAATAATATTATATCTGATATTACCTAATTAAAAAAAAAATTAAGCACTAGTAACACTCTGCACACTGCACGCTGTTCGTTGTGTCGAAGATGGTGTATCTTCTTATTTGAACTCCAAATAAAAATAATAAACACGGATGCAGATTAAGAACGTTTTCCGACTTTTAACAAAATAATATATAAAGTTCTACTAAAATTAAATTTGAAAATATAAAGATAATATTTATATTTAATTTGAATTTATTTGTATGTTTTGCTATTTATTGCGCAGTATTCAAATTTGCATATTTAATATAGAGAGGATGTCTGTTGATTAAATAATATGTGCTGAATAAATATATATGACAGGTTGTGGGTTCGATCCCTACTCGAGGAAATTAAATATTTAATATTTTCATTCTCTCGCACTGGTAACTACGCAAATCGCGGCGCTGTATTCCGCCACTCATTACGCAATGCCACGAGAATTCGGCCAAAAGTGGGGAACGGAAGTGTCTTAACACTAGGTTCCATGTATTTTCTGTGTACCCTCCTATATGCAGGATAAAACGTGAAGCTAAGAATACTTTTATTATGGTTTTATATCACACTGACGATAATGACGCAAATGTCGATCATAATTAAATTTATATATATAAATTTATAGCCAATCGTTGCGGTACAGTGCAACACGTGCTGCTAATACATTACATTTATCGTGATACTTCAATCATCTCTTGTATCGCATTTATATATTTATAGAAATTTAGTGTTCAGATATTGCGTTATAATTTTTTCAGTAATCATTTGAAGCCTTTTGAGGCGGGTTTAAAAAATAATAATAATTGTATATCCTTATTAAACTGTCGTGGCGCAGGGGCGCAATCATACTACTGTGAACATGCAGGTTGTGGGTTCGATTCTTACTTTCTTTCTTTTTATTTCCTCGCTCTAGTAACAAGGTTAAGCGCAGCCTTGAATACTACCATTTAACAAGCAATGCCTCGATAATACGGCGGAAAATTAATGAAAATAACGGGAACAAAGTGTTATAACACTAGTTTCCCAGGTTCCTTCTCCCGACCTTGCTATAGTAAAGAGTAGACTGATGTTTAAAAATATACTTACTAAACGTTAATACACTTAAAGAAACATATAAAAAATAAAAGTAAGGATACATATTCAACGATCATCAGGGCTTCCCATACCATAACTAAAATTTGTCTCAATTTACGAATTATTTTTAAATTCATCTAAATTCAGCTTATAAATAATGGTTTTCTGTATAGAAAGCCTTAACTATTTTAAAAGAAAATAGCAATCTTCAAAACACGTGTTTTATCACGTTTTGCCAGTAAACAAGGAAAATTAAGTTAATAATAACAAGAAATTGATTATTATCATTAATAATAATAAATAAATAATACGTAAACTGATATTATATAATAACATAAACCTCCTATTTAACATTTAAATCTTTATGAATTTTAAAATGAGCGAAGTGAAATCAAAAATATATGGTTTGAAATAAATTAATTATGAGAATTAAACACAACACACAATTGGCACAAGCGTATGACTGTAATCGCGACAGGTTATAAGTTCGATTCCTTGTCTACATCCAACACCTTCAGAATTAGGAAGAAAATAGGGAGTGTTTTAGCACTAGGTTTCTTCTGTCTACTCTTTTGTGTGCTAAAAAAAAAGAAAAATAAAACAAAACAAATTACATTCACATTTATTACATTTATACTCACGCAAAGTAGAAGAATATAAATCTGCTCCAGTTCACTAAGCGCCTTAATGTAAAAGGATTGCAACTGGCACTAATAAGAAATAACGTAATCGTCTAAAGAAACACACATACATATATGTATATATTTTTTTAATGAATATTAGAGTCTACAGTCAAAATATTCTGTTCTTCACTTACGGCCCAGTTTCGAGACATTGTGTGTTGGCGAAACTCAACGCAGTGCTTTGCCTCGTTACCAGAGCGAAGAAATAAAACATAATTTTTTTCTTCCCCCGAGTGGGAATTGAAGTCACGATCGTTGCATTCACATTCGCACACTTGCGCCTCTGCGCCATAACGGCCTCTGACGGCCTCGACCTCCCTTTCTTTTCTAAATTATCGACAGCCGTGTAAAAGTTAATTATGGGGCATACACGGCGCCGCTAATATAGAAAATCGTTTAATCCTATAGAATCATTTTGAGAAACATTTTTATTATTACGCTGCATTCTGGAACTATTGCGTAAATGGCGGAGTGATTAAGTAGATTACTAATATTTGAATAACTTTAGTTAATTACTAATATCAATATAAGGTATATTTAATCTTTATATAAATAATATTTGAGGCCGGTCATGGCGCAGTGGCACAGGGTGTGACTGTAAAAACCGACTGGTTGTGGGTTCGATCCCCACTCCAGGAGATGAAATATTTACTTAAATTTATATTTCCATTTCTTCGCTCTGGTGTCGAGGCAAAGCGCGGCGTTGAGTTCTGCCACTCAACACGAAATGCCTCCGAAATTCGGCAAAAAGTGGGGAACGGAGTGTCTTAACACTAGGTTCCCTCTGCATACCCTGCTGTGTGCGGGATACAGCGTGAAGCTAATTTATTTCTTTTTTTAAATCTTTATATCTATAATTTGCTTACTTTTTTTTGAGGCATGTTGTGGCGCGGGGGAATTAACGTGCGACTGTCAGCGCGACAGTTTGTGAGTTCGATTCTCAATCGATTAAATGAAACAAGTATTTAACATTGTAATTTCCTCCCTTTCCACAATTCTGCTGAAAATTGGGAACGGAAGTGTCTTAATGGGAGCGGAGTGTCTTAACACTTTCCTAGGTACTATCTGCCTACCCTACTATGTGCAGATGTGAGATACAGC
>DWMY01002973.1:0-10874 GCA_018249775.1 Heliconius hecalesia formosus
AATTTAAATGTTCCGTCTTATGTTTCTCAATTTTCTTCTTGTGTACTTTATATTTCATATTTTTTTTCATTATTTGTAAGTTTTTCTTAGTTTACAATAATTGTTATTATTTTTGAGACCAGTCGTGACGTAGAAGCACAAACGTGCGGTTCTAAGCGTGACAGGTTGAGTTCGATTCTTACTCGAGGAAATGAAATAAATATTTAATATTTAATTTTCATGCTCTGCTAACGGGGAAAGAGCTTTAAGTTCCGCCACTCAAGACGCAATGTCTCAAGAATTTGGCGGAAAGCGGGGAACGGAAGTGTCTTAACGCTGGGTTCCCAGGTTCTCTCTATCTACTATGTGAAGCTAACAAAATATATAGAAATATTATTGTTTTTCCAATGAAAGTAAAAGTTTATAAAAACCTTAACGCAAAGCAAATCCAATTACAACACATACAAAACCTTGGTTCGCTTAAACTAACCATGTTGCGTGTACAGGAAGTTAACTATTAGTATTATATGTAGCCGTCGAGGAAGTGAGCTGTAGTTTACTTCCCATTATTCGATACGATTGATGAATGGCCAGAAGTGAACATGTGTGCTTGAACAGATTCAATCCCTTTCAAATCACCCCTTTTGACTCAATAGGTACCTACCTATATTGATTTGAATTGATAAATAAAACGAAAGGAAATCGGCTTCACGCTGTATCCGCATATAGGAGGGTAGGATAGTGTTAGGACACTCCGTTCCCGACTTTCCGTCTAATTTTTCCAGGCATTGTGTGTTGAGAAACGGATTTCAACGTCGGGCTTTTGTTTTGGTGTCAAAGCGAAGAACTGAAAATGTTAATAAATAATAATTAATTCCCCGAGTGAGGATCGAATCCATAAATGTCGGGTTAAAGTCACACCCTTGTGATTCTGCGCCACTACTGCCTAAAACAAAAAGAATAGTGTCTAAAAGGCATTTCCACACTCTACTTTCCATATATATCTACATTATACATGTATATGTATTTGGTATCAATAAGATACACTATCAGTTTATCTTTAGATAAACAAGTTGAAGTAGGGAATGAGTCAATGTTGTTGTTATTATAGTTCGGTAGTCCATAGTAATTAGTGGATATTAAAATATATTTTTATATGATAAAGAAACACCGCCACCGCCAATTTTAGAGACATTACGTATTGTTACACCAGAGCGAGTAAATAAAATTATTAAATAATCCATTTCCTCAAGCGGGAATCGAACCCACAACCTGTAGCGTTTACAGTCACACGCTTGTTCCCCTGAAATAAAAGTTAAATTTATTGTGAATAAGTAATGCTTTTTAACCGAAACTAATTAAGCGCCTAAACAAAATATGCAAATTACGAACAAAATCTCGTAGACATCGCAAATCAAAACGAGGGTTGCGCGGCCGATGTTTAATTATGTAAATAAATTTTCATGCGTATGAAGGAATCGTCAAACAATGCGCCAGATGAGGACAGCCCTAGTCCGGGCTCATTGGTGAAGTTTGCATAAAGAACAGGCCTGGAGCTAGCTTCGAAATCAGCTTGTTTATTTTTTCGAATCACCCTTGCTATGTACAGTTGAAAGTCGTTTATTTTATGGAACATAATATTTTTGGTAACTCTGACCATATATATTTAAGACAATCATAGCGGCTTGAGGTCGAAATATAGACTTCATGCCGTTGCGTATGTATAAAATATGAGGTCAAAAAGACCTCAAAAACATCAAATGTTCTCAAAATTAGGTCCACTGATGAACGTGTTAAAGTACATTTTCGTACGCCAAAGTTGTATAAAATTATATTTTTTTGTGAGAAATTACGCAAACGAGTAATGTAATTTTTAAACATTTTTAAAGTGTTATTCCACACTTAGGAAAGAAAAATACTTATGTAGAAAACGTATAAAAATTTGAACGCAGCGGGACTCGTACCCGCGCCTCCTGGAAACCGACCAGGCGCTCTGACCACTAAGCCATGCGTTCGCCTAACGCATGACTTAGTGGTTCAAATTTTTATACGTTTTCTAAATAAGTACGAGTAATGTAAGTATATTAACTACATCCTTCATTGTATTCTCTCGTATTTAGATAAATATATCTCGAGATTGAATGCTGTTAAATCCTAAATTCACCCTTAATGAGAGCTTAGTACCCTTCGTATCCGCAGGCGCGGAAGTGGGAACTCATCGTCGGGTCTAATACCGTGAACAACCTTTACCTTATTAAGTAAAGCTGATATAATCATATACGCAACACGTAGGTACTATGAATATGAAGCTTTTTTCATGAAAATAACAATTTTTCAGATAAGAAATAATGATCTTTGTTTTTTTTTTACATTTGTATGAGAAACGTAAATACGACAGATTTTGAGGTACATTTCCACTTAAGGAAATGAAATATTTAATATTTTCATTTCCTCGCTCTGGTAAGAGGGCAACACGTTGGACCTCAACACTCAACACGCAATGCCTCTAGAATTCGGCGTAAAATGGGAAACGGAAGTGTTTTAATGAACAACGAGTGTCGTAAGACAAGGTTCCCAAGTTCCCTATCCTGCTATATGCGGGATATAACGTTAAGCTAAATGAGAGAGCACATAATAAGCATATTGTGTCTAATTACAATGAACAAGTGTAAAACTGGACTAAATTTGACAGGCGATTTAAATGTTATCACCTCGTAGTATCGTCAATTTCAGTATAATATCTCATAATATTCTTTATCCTCCCTCGAATAAACACAAACGGTCCAGGGTAACGACACCCCGTCGAGGGGAAAGAACGCCTAACCGACCGTTACGGCCGCCGGATATGTGACCGCTGCATTTTATTACCACTTTACTCTGCCACATAATCGGCCTTCATGATGAAGGGCTTCTTTCCAACTAATAGTCACTTGGTATGCGTTGGCCCTTGTTCTACATGCGTACTGTACCGTGTGCTGGTTTAGCTTTCACTTTTTGTCATTATTTTTAGGCTTAGATGTTTAGTTTCGAATAGTAATTTGTTTTTTTTAATTTATTGAATAAAGATTTGTTTGACCATGGAAAATGGTTATAAATTTTATAATAAAAGATCACATATATGGAAATAGTCCATACATAAACACAATGCTATAATTAAGAAACCAACCAAGCTCAAATTACATATTGACATGTAAATATATATTTTGTTACAGGTTGAGTTTATTGAAGCATATTGCACTCCACGCGACACAGCACGCCGCTCACCACAGCGCAGCCGCCGATCACGGGAGCCGCGACGCTCGCCAGACACCTCTAGATGGCGATACGATTCCCGTCGGCACAACTACGACGTTGACTCCCGTCGGCCGTACGAGTACGAGTCGAGGAGGTATTTCGGTAGAGAATACGACGCAGACTCCGGGAGACGACCAGCTTTCGACGCGGAGTCGGCACGGCGAAGGGCTGATTACGAGTCAGCTAGACGGACGGACTTTGATTTGTCCGCACCTGAAGTATCCAGGCGAAGTCCGGACAGTGCACCTGAGGGTTCAGCTGATTCTCCACCAGAACCAGCGCCGTCAGCTCCGTTGAGGCAGGAACGACAATCCCGGCACAGGAGCCAACCATATTACGAATCTGGTGAGTAGTAAATTACATTTTTGTTAAGTAGATATTTAGGTATGTGTGATAAAGATAAAGCAATTACTACATTAAGATTAGGGCATTAGGCATGTTTTTTTTTAATTTGAATTTATTTTTAGATTTTCAAAAGCACAATCTGGCCAATGTCAAAACAAAACACCCAAATCCAATAAATATTTCACTTCACCATAATATAGCGAAACATTTTAATTTTCCATTCAAAGCTAGTCATTAAAAATGTTATCACTTCCATGTTTACTTAGTCTTATGCCTAAGTGCGATGTTCAAGCTCGTCTCCAAAGAATGTACAAAGCCTCCTCTCCTACAACAATCGCGGTCGAGACTTGTATTGTAGACGGCATTGTTCCCGCGGCGGTATCTAGTCCTATCCGGTCGTAATCAAAAGAGAAAAAAAACTAACACTGTACCTCGTTACACACATTCTTGGGGTAGGTTAATTAACTCGTTCAAGATTTGTTGTATTTTTAAAAGTAAACCATGTCAGAATAGCTTTCTCAACTCTAACGTCCAGAATTGGCTTGAAATAAATTTGTGACGATAGTAATAAATAGATAATAATAGATTTTACTACTATTAATAATTTTGTGTTAATAATATCTTGTACGTTTTATATTTAATTAAGCGTAATGAGGAAAGCCGCAGAATATTTACAATCAGGCTGCGGAGGTAATAAAAGCTAGGCACTAGGCATCGGCAACAATGGCAACTTTTAATCAGCCCTTTTTGTGCTAGTTCGTCCGTCTAGACTGGGAAAAATGTCCCGACGTAATAATAAACAGAGGCTTGTGATTGCAATGTCGCTTATTTACTGAAAAATAGTTATTATCCTAATTAATATAGATAGAGGCCAGTTGTGGCGCGGTACAAGCGTGTTAATGTAAACGCGATAGATTGTGGGTTCGATTCCCATTCGTTCCGCGGACAACGGGGAACGAAGTGTATTAACACTAGGTTACTACAGTGTGCAGTGGGATACAGCGTGAAGCTCAAAAACATTGCCTGTCCATTATATTATTAGAAATAAATAAAAAAATAATTAAATTGTCTATACATATAGATAACTGTTATAGATAGAATCCATTGCGTGTGATAGATGCATAATATTTTTTGACCTACGTTTAAAATGTTGCGTGACGATAATTATTTCTAGCAATAGTGACTCAACGGCAAGGCCTAATAGCTACAACGAGCAGGATTGTAAAATCATTTAAATTCTAAACCGTCACCTTTACCATTAGATTACTTCAAACGTTCTAAAACGACATTTAACACGTTAATCGCAGCAATTTAACAAATTTCGACTTGTGAGGGCTCATGTCCATCCACGCGGAAAAGCAATTACCTCACCTAATGATGTCACTTTACAACACTCAGTTGTAATGGACAATTTGCACTTTTAGTATTTGGGTTACAACTATCGTTACAACTAATAGGTCCATCTCAGACAACTGTTGCTGAAATTTTCTTATTTTATAAAGATGTATTTAAGGATGCAAGTAAATATTTGCCACAGCTTGAGGCTTTAAATCCAGACTTTTTTGTGTTCAACATGCATTCAGTTCAGAGGGACTGCCTTTGTTGCGCGAACCAAGGAATTCTCATTAGGCTATTTCTACGTGCCTTTGAAATAACGTTAACATCGTATGCACGAGTTAAAGGGGATTTATTGCATTAATTAACCTTAGCGTGGTAAGGGCACTTCGGTTAAAGAGAACATGTAAAGCATAGAAACTTCAAACATGTGTGTATACTTCAATAAACAATGACATTTAAAAATAAAAAAATAAACGATTTTATCGGTAAACCCAAAGTGTGTTGATGTAATCCATAAATAAGTAATACAAATGTTGTCTTGGCAAAATGATGTATAGAAATTCTTCAAGTCAACTTTTAAAGAAATTAAATTCGTTGAAAGTTTAAGAAGCATCTTAACTCAAAAAACATCAATAAGATTTACCCAGGTTTTTATAATAAAAGGGGAACATTTCGCCATTCTTTATGATCGACTGAGTTCTTGAAGCGTCGTGAAAGTACAATTCCGGACGCTCATTTAAACGACGCCACTTGAGACTAACTGCGGCCTCAGACTTACGGAACGTTTGCGAACCCGTTTCTAGCTTGTTACCTTCATTTTATCTCTTAAATATATTCTAATTTTATAGTGACTGAAATAGATTATCCATTTTTTTATTATTATTTATCATCATTTTTTAAAATATTTATTTTTGTTTCAGAATCAAGTTCGGAGGATAGATCATCATCAAGTGAAGGGGAAGAAGAAGAATTTGGAGAATTTGATCCATTTGCAACAGCGCCGTCCTTGCATTCGCCTGACAGCGGTCGCTCCGACCCACGTTACGCTAACGCTCCACGTAGAAATCCAAGTCCATATTATTACGGTGATTTGTTTAAAACTGCTGCTCCACCACCAGCAGCACCCACAATTTCTTCAACCTCGTCACGTGGGCCCAGATATAGAAAATCGGCAAGTCTCGACGCCCCACACGTTGCACAAAGACCGAATCTGCCTAAAAGATTTTCAGTGGCAGAAGATGGTTTTCGTGAGCTAGAGCGATCCTCATCATCGTCCGGCGAGAGTGCGTGGATGCCGCCAAGGCGTCGTGGGCGCGACGCAGCCGGCTGCGCGTGCGCCGCGCCCGAAGATGTAGAGGAGCATACTTCTCGTAGCGTGTTTTACGTGCCAGCGCCATTGCCACGCTGGCCACAAGAAATGACCACGCGACAGATATATGAGACAGCCTTTGACTGTAAAATAGCCCGTTCTGATGATGACTTGGATGACTTTGACCGTGTCAGTAATCATCCGGCTCTGTTACAAGCTGAGGAACGCAAGGTTATTTCATCTGCATCATCCGCATTTGAAGCCGTTGAGCGAAGCGAACCGGACTATAAAGGTCGCCGTAAGGTGACTATGAAAACAGACAGCGTTCGGCGCTCAAAGATTCCTACAATCCGTCAAAAGAGAGAAAATGAGAGTAATGCTTCAGCATTATCAGAAGAATTGGAAAAAGTACATATTGAAGAGGAAGACCGAACATCCACGTCACAACTACCGTTGCGTGGATATACGCCTTCCCCGCCATCAACCGCGCCATTACCGACTAAATTTCAACAGAAGGATGGGTCGGCGATGAATAGTATAAAAAGTGCCCCAAACTTGCCACAAACTCAACCGGCACATCCTCGTCTAAAAGACTTAAGATTACCCGTGAAATCTCTTCGTGCGCGGGATACTCCGACTAGCAGCGATGCAAGCATGACAGATGTCAAAGCTTCAGTATCAACTGAACTAGATGTCGGTCAACGCTTAAGAGATTCCAGTCGTGAATCTCGCGATGGTGACGATGAAAGAGCTCAATCTAAAGACGGTATTTTTTTAGAGATTAAGGGTCGACCCACTTCCGATTCTGACACACCCGAAATGAATCGGTACAAGGGGCCAAAGGGGGTCGGCCCTATAATGGAATTCAAAGGAAGGCCTGGCGTTGCCCGCCCGCGGCGAAAATATTCGAGCACAGAAAGCATGGCGACTAGCAGTAGTGGTGGTAGTATGGAATCCCTTCGGAGCA
The DNA here is from genome assembly GCA_018249775.1 of Heliconius hecalesia formosus. Classification (NCBI taxonomy): domain Eukaryota; kingdom Metazoa; phylum Arthropoda; class Insecta; order Lepidoptera; family Nymphalidae; genus Heliconius; species Heliconius hecalesia. The sequence goes on from DWMY01002973.1 coordinate 7,233, forward strand.
GCAATAGTGAAGGGGATCGTAGCAGTAGCAGTTCTGAAAGTCGTCATTCTTCGTCTTTAAGTTCACATAGCTCGGATTCGGGAAACGTCCCTTTCATTAAATCACATCATATGCAACTGTCGGGGTTTGGACATCACACGACTAAGTTGCACATTTTAAGCCCTATATCAGACAAATCTTCTCAAGAACCAGCATCAGAGACGTCCGACAACAATAAAAACAATAATTCACAAAAAGTATCTCCTGAAGATGCTGAAACGGGAAATACAACATTGCAAACTACTGTAGAAATTTTACCTAAACCCAAAAGACGAGCTTTACAAAATAGAAATTTATTGAATCTTACATTTAGACACTCAACTCCTGGGGATACGGAAATACAGGGATCTGACAGCGGTATATCCATACACTCTAGAGAGGGAGTGGATTCACGTAATGCTTTCATTAACTTCAAAAACAGTAACACTGAGGAGGAACGCAAGGATGATGCTGTAGATCTTTCAGATCTACCCTTTGACATGCCAAAGTTGCGGAGACGTCGTGCTGAAGCCGAAGTTGACTTACGTACTTTGCCATTTGACATGCCTAAATTGCGACGGAAATTGCGTGGACAGTCACTGCAATTGAATAGTGACTTCGGGGAAGCTATGTCTAACGCTTCCTCAAGCCAAAGCGTTCAAGATTTAAATCAAGGTGAGTTATATATATTTTTAATGTTTTTCTTTAAGATTAGGAACCAAAATCTATTTACAAACGCAAAAGGAATGTGAATAAATATAATACACTGTATTATGGTTAACAATTTGCTATATCAAAAATTCTACATCACTTTTCCCTTATAAATCAAAATCAAAAACCACTTCCTCTCCAATCGAATTACGCCGGAGTCTATTATGTCAAAAGGTTTTTACATGTCAATTGTGTAACAAAGAAATCCGTAGAGGGTCTGTCTTGTTCTATCTTCGACTATCGTTTGTAACTCGGAGTGACTTGTATGAAATTATGCCGATTAAGACATATGACTCTGGATCGTTGTGCCCTCCTTATGTTATATATTTAATTTTCTTGAGTGCTTTTTGTGGGAAGTTTTCTTTCTTACAATATAGACTGGCCAATTTGTAAACGTACATTTGAGTTAAGAGTAGATAAGTAGAAATTTGACATTAAATAATCTTTGACATATCATTCAGTTTTAGGCACCATGACTCAGTATTTTATTAGGCGAATAAAATATTGGTTAGTGATAATACGAGTTTCAGATAATAATTATGTTGAGTAATTGTTTATATAAAAAATAGTTTTTGACTAATTTGTTAATTAATTACTGACGCCAGTCGTGGTGCTTGGGTACAATACAAATCTGCGCAAACGCGACATGTCGTGGGTTCGATTAATATTTGAAGAGTGGGGAACGGAAGCGTCTTTATGAGAACGGTGTGTCTTAACACACTGGCTTTCAAGTTCCCTTTATGTGCGGAATACAGCGTGAAGCTCGCTCTGGTAACGAGGCAAATCGCTTGTTGAGTTACGGGTTCCGCAACTCAACACGCAATGCTTCCAGGATTCGGCGAAAAGTGGCGAACGGAAGTGTGTTATTATTTACAAATTATATATTTTTTATTAATTAAGCCATTTAAATTTGATATTTATAAAAAATACATTTTATAAATCATCTTTTGTAGGTAAGAAACATCGTGAGAAGTTGACATTGAACTTCGATAGCGGTGCTGGTACTGGGAGCTCGAAGGGATTGCATTTGAACTTGGGACCCATTGCTCCGCCACGGGATCTGGTTGACGCCACTCTTCCACTAGACCGACAAGGGTAAGAATATACCTCTATAAATAATACTTTACATTTATAAGTACTTAATACTAAAGTACTTTTTTTTTAATCTTAATTTTGTTAGATAAGATGTTAACGATATATACGCAAATTGAATATTAATCATAGTTAAGGCAACTAAGGAATGGCCTAAGAAAATTCTTTAAATATATTTAACTTCTTTTGTTAAGAATACAAAAAAATATGCAAAGTAGCTTAACATTTCCTTAGTGTAACTTTCAAAAAAAACTTTATTACATATTTTTAATGTGTTTAAACTGTTATTCCACACTTAAGAAAGAAAATTACTTATAAAACGTATAAACTTAGTTGTCAGAGCGCTTTGACGATTTCCAAAAGGCGCGGGTTCAAATCCCGCTACGTTCAAATTTTTATACGTTTTCTTAATAAGTAACTTTAATATTTATTATCTGTGATATTTATTTGATAAATTTATATTTTTAGGTGGTATCACGGAACGTTATCGCGTTTGGAAGCTGAGAGTTTACTTAGAGACGCGGACGAGGGCGCTTTCCTTGTAAGGAATAGCGAATCCGCTAAACACGACTACTCGCTTAGTTTGAAGTAAGTGTTTTTTTTAATTAGCAATTGTATATTTTTAACATTAAAATGAATTATGTTTCATTATAATTTCACAATATATTATTATATAAATTATAAGGAAATATATATTAAAATACGGCACCACATAATTGTATTGAAAGTTATATAGTATGTTTTATAAAATAAACTATATGAATAATTTCTCCCCATATTAAAAAATGATTTTTTTTCTTTCCAGGTCGACCCGTGGGTTTATGCATATGCGTATATGTCGTGGTACTGATGGGTACACATTGGGTGGTGCTGCCACCGCCTTCCCCACAGTACCAGCTTTAATGCGGCACTATGTGACTGCCCAACGACTACCTGTTAGAGGCGCTGAACATATGGCCTTATCCACACCTTTACCCGCTGTCATGCTTTGAATTACCAATTTTATAGGAATTTATGAGAAATTCCTTTTGGTTTTCGAGTATTTTTTTTTGTGTGGGTAATACCATATATGGTCAAAGGGCCAGAAAATGAGGGAACATTGATTTCGCATTTTGTTTTGGAGATGACTTACCGATGCAGTGTACCGGAAGGTATAACAAGTTTCTTAATAGATGTCTTTTGTAATTTTGCATTTAGATTTTGAATTGAAACTCAAATGGACAGATGTTAAAAACTTAAAAACGGCCACGTGTATATATGACGCCTAACTTTGAGTTTTGTGTCAATAACATTTAAACGTAAATATAGCAGTTATTTATTGTATGTGTATAGTTTTAGTAAACCAGTGAATAATACCAAAGAACTAGTATAGGTAGCTATATGCTATGGGGCGTCAAAAGTTCTCCCGGAGTAATATAACCCTATGAGAACTCCTTTTATTATTAAAATGCTCTAAGCGAAAGCTTCTTTATCGCTTAAATTCAAAAAAAGCTAAAATACTGAATAAAATCGCCAAATGTCTGTATTATCCATAAACACAATAATCATACAATTGATATTGATTTTAATAATAAGTGAACGTTTACTCTGATTTTTATGCTAGTCCCAATATCGCAGTAACATTAATAATATATATATTTTTTTCATATATTTACTACTTATTATGATTATTGAGTTCCACAATAATATAAGCATTAATCATTTGTGTATCGAAGTAGTTTTGTTTACATTTACTCATCGTATCATAACAAATTAGTTATTTAAATAAATATAATGTATTTAACGTGACGCAAACGATAACGATAAACTGTAAGTGTCGGT
>DWMY01002974.1:0-10873 GCA_018249775.1 Heliconius hecalesia formosus
ATATATATATATATATATATATATATATATATATATATATATATATATATATATATATATATATATATATATATATATATATATATATATATATATATATATATATATATGTGTGTGTGTGTGTGTAGGTATGCTCAGTTTGTTGCTTTTAATAATAATAAAAAATAAATACTTATTTTATTTGTTTTTGTAGAATTTTTAAACCAAAGCTATAAAATATAAAAAACTATATGTGTTATTTTCTTTTTTATCGCGTTTTAGCAATAGCGTGGAAATGCACAGAAAAACATAAACTTCAAGAGGTTGAAGACATCAAGTCTACATTGTATTAAACTAGTAATAACTTCCTGAAACAGATCCCTAAAAAGCAATATTTTTAATGTGTGCTGTATATTCATTATCAAATAAAAAAGTTATTACAAAAAATAATAATTTTGCGTTAATTATCTATATATATAAAAGGACATGTACATGACTGTCTGAGATAAGACGCACGCACAGCCGTAACCGCTGTGCGTAGAAACATGAAATTTGGACAGGACTAGGAAGGAAGGGATTTTTAAATATTTTAACTCTACAGAGATGAAATAAGAGTAGAAAGTTTGTTTGGATTTTTTTTAAATCGCCACCGATTTTAATAAAATTTGAAATTCAGATTCTTAAAAATATTTCATTGAACACGTGTTTCACGGTTTTTTAGAATTCATCCCTAAAGGTGCAATTAAGCGGGCGAAGCCGCGCGCGCCCGCTTGTAATCTATATACTGAATAAATATATTTTTATAATTTATATTATTCGTCATATTCTCGATATTTTTTCCTCTAATTGTATACTGAATTCAAGTTGCTAGGGATATCAATAAAGAAATCGTTAATCTGTCCTAAGAAGTGCTTAATTAAGTAGCATTAAGCTAGTATATTTTTATTCAGCTATACTTCTATACATTTTAATATTTTATAATCTTTATTTTATAGAAATTATATTCTTTTTGAATAAAATAAATACTGGATCATTTAGTTTGTGCTTGACACTTTAGGTATTGCCAAGGAAAATGTTTTATATAAATAATTATCATGGCAATTTTTTATTTTTGTATTTTTGGCTATTCCTGCATATAGCAGGATAGGCAAACAGAACCTAGGGTTAAGACGCTTCGTATTCTACTTTCCACCTAATTTTCGAAGTATTGCGTATTGAGTGGCGGAACTCGACACCACGTTTTTGCCTTGGCACCAGAGTGAAGAAATAAAAATATTAATAAAAAATAATTTATTCTCCCTGAATGGGAATCGCACTCACAACCGTCGAATTGCAGTTACATGCTTGTGCCCCTGCGCCACGACGGCCTCGATAATATTAATTTGTACTATTTATACCTACTAATAGATTTTAAGATCAATTAGTGCGTCAGTCAAAGATTACCAGGAAGTAAAGAATCTACTTCCGTCATTATAAGTTGATGTCAGTAATAAAAATATACTTCAGGCTGGAATGGATGATGAAAAAATATCTCTACAAGTGGTTAGGTAGCACAAAGAAATTAAATTAATAATCACAGAAGCAAGTATTTATGAAAGCCTTGATGCAAAAAATAAATTAAGTACTTAATTTTTACTCAGCGATATAAATTTATTTTTTGACTAGCGGCCCCCGTGCGGCTACGATCGCTTGAAATATACGAATGTTTATTTAAGTGTATTAAGGGGAAAACCGAGCAAGCGCGAGTCGGACACGCCCGCAGAACGTTCTGTAACCGTTTCAAGATTGTGATTGAGTAATACTTTATAAGTTTTGATGATGCGGCGGTTAAAGATAACAAACTTAAGTTTGCACTTACACATATACACTATTAAAAGCTTATACAAATTTAAGCTTGTAATGATTTTTGTCTATGAAATGCTAATATTTTTTTACTTTTCGGATTTTTCCTTTATTTGTATTGTAAGATCGAACTTACTTTGTCCTAAAGACTACTTAGCATACCAAAATTTTCAGCTCAATTGATAATCTGGAAGCGTAGATAAATGAGAAGAGTAGATCCTTAATCCATATAAATAATCGATTATAGTACAACGAAAATAAAATATTACAGTATTAATAAAGAAAATATCAATGAATTACTTTAAAAAACTTAAAGAAATCCATTAAAATCAATCATATCTTAAATGATAGATGTGACAGCTGATTGACACTGATAACTTGTCTAATGATTTTTGCATTTATCGCTTCATTCGTTTTGATGCATCTTGAGTGCTTTCCCGTTTTTTTAATATTTTTAACTGCTGCTGCTGCTTTTTTTCAAGGATTTTTTCTCAGTAAATTTTATAGACGTTGTGCTGTGAACTTCGCATCACTTTCACCAAATCTCTAATAGTTCAGCTCTCAGAGTGCCAAAACTGACAGAATTTTCAGGGAGAGAATTTTGTATCTGAATCTATTAAATCATACCATTTCATCTCTTTTTGGGCCCAAGAATGTATGCAATAGGTCTACGGGCAGTACACTATTTTGATTACACAGTGAATTTCATACAAAATTAAGCAAAAACGATACATAAATGCTCATATTTTTTGATTGTGTTGTATTAGAAGCATAATTTCTGTGCTCCAAAGAACTATAAACCTGAATATCCGATATTAATTTCAGATTAATAATACTCAACGCAATCTCAAGTAAAATGGTCTTGATAGACGAATAGAAATATAATAAGTAATAAGTATTCCGTTCCGTAATAAGGATTCCGTTTTTTTCCTTTTAAGGTACAGAACGCTAAAAATGGGTTAAATATTTTAATTTGGTTATGCATTAAATAAATCATAATTTAAGTGTTTTGGGAATTCATTTGATTATGGTATTTAATAGAAAAATATTAAGATATTTCAAATTTGTCTAGGTATACCGTAACTATGCGCAAACTGCAAACAAAACTAGTTTTTCCCACATACTCGCAAATTCCGATTCCGCAATTCCGCCAAATTCCGTGTTAAAACATAAATTATATATTGCTCCACAAATCTCTATATATCATGGAGAAAATTCAAGTACTAGGTGGCTCCTTGAGAGGGTGTCAACTTCCTAAGTCTTGAAATCAGTCTATTTTATAATCATATAATCTCAAGTTTTTTCAATCATCATACAAATAATAATTTACAAACAACAAAAAATTGAAAATTAAATATTTGGCCAATTCAATATAACATTTGTATAAAATAACTATTTTATAAAATGTAGTAGGTAATTGTGTCGAGCAATATACTTTAAATTGATATAACTTTTTTAATGTATTAAAATAGCCTTTATCTTGCTCCACAATCTTCTCTATCTTTGAGTGTTAATCCCACAATAATCCCTTTAATTGGTCTGGAGGTTACTACGGATAGACAGAAAGACAGACAAACAAAAATGTTAAAATTGTTTAATTGTGTTTTGATATCGTGTAAATAGCTATGTTATGTACACTTAAAAAAACACAGTTATGTTGATATCAAAGACAAACCCTTTAATTTTATTTAGATAGGTAAACAATCAATGTTTCTTTTCAGCTTTAGACTATACCTAATATCGCAGAGGATGCGGAGGGAATCTAGTGTTAAGACACTGTTTTCCCCACTTTCGACACAATTTTCGAGGCATCGCGTGTTGAGTGGCAAAACTCAACGCCACGTTTTACCTCGACAACAGAATGGAAATATAAATTTAAATAATTATTTGATTTCCTCAAGTGGGGATCGAACCCACAACCACTCAAGTTTACAGTCACACTTTGTGTCCCTGCGGCATGACTGGCCTCAAAATATTAATAAATTATAATTCATTTCCCCGATTCGGAATTAAGCCCACAACTGTCGTGTTTATAATCACACGCTTGTACCACACGATTCGTCATTAAGAAATTTAAAAGAATTTTAATTTTAAATGATATTTTCTTCTTGGAATTTATTTGATTTTGAATTGAATTTGAATAAAATTTATTGTATATAAAGAAAAATATTTAGCTATACGGTATTTAGATAGACGTTAAGTACGCGTGCACGGCAAGCGTAGTTTTTCCCACGTAAACTTCGATACGGATCATAAATCTTAAAATCATAAAAATTGAAAGCTAAAGATTCAACCAATTCAGTGAAACAGTTGCATAAAATAACTGTTATAGCAAGTAGCAAATTTGTCGATCTCAGTACTTTAAATTGATATAACTTTTTTATTTATTAACTGATTGTAATAAAACAATATTACAATTACCCTATATGTTAACGGAAGCTTGTCAGAATCCAATAGTGAAGACAGCATTTAAATCGGTTAAGCCGATTCTGCGATTAACGATAGCAAACACACATACAAACAGACAAATTGACAAACAAACAAAAAAATTAAAAATTATAGTTTTCTACTATATTAATAAGCGTCCCCAATAATATTTTTTGTTGTATATCTTCCATGTCCAGACGCCGATCCATTACAATTTTATTATAAGTATAGATATAGACGTAACGTTGGCATGCTTCCGTCTATTATTAATATTTACTTTCATTTACTAGCTTTTTATAAGTAAATAAAAAAATGCCTATCCAGTTGAACAACAGTTGTTAAGACAGCATTTGACTGTTACTTAATAAATATCGGTCTATTGTGGATCTTCATCAGATGTTCCAAATATTTAATTTTTATATATTTTTCTTTTCAAAGACGTCGTTTCATTATTTCTTATAGTAGGTATAATTGGATTGTTATTGTTTTATAGAGAAGTTCATTTAGGTCTTTTTTATATCATGGGAAAGTGCTTGTCAAAACAAAATGCAACTTTTGTTATGAATACTAATTTCATTATTTCTTCTGGTATAGCGGAATTTAAGGTTCGAAATCAATTATACCGTTCAAGTGCAAGTCAGACTGTCCAATCGAAGGTTCCATATCCATTTCAGTAAGTGTAACTTATAGAAATTGACAAACTTAACTTTGCCAGCAGTTTTGTGTGAAAAGAACTACAACTATAAGTTTTTAATGATTTTCTTCTACGATATAACTATTTTCTATTTTAATATTTGTCATGTTTACTAGGCTGAGAAGCAAGAGAACAGTGTTTTTCAAAGGTGCTAGAGAATTTTGATTGACTGGTTTTAGTTGGTGTCTACAACGCCTCCTGGAAACAAACATACGTACATACGAGTATACCGATAAACACATTACCATCCTTTGCATCACACATTCGAATAAAAATATAACGTACCAAAATTCGTTTTCAAGTAAAAATATAAAGTAATTTTTACGAAAATTTTAAATCCAGATTTTTTTGTTTCCACAAAAAAGATGAAATCAGGATTTAAAAAATGGTCCATGTTATTTTATTGTATTTCACTCGTTCGTATGCAATATGTCTGACTCACTGTGCAAGAGTAATTAAGTATTGAAATAGGATAGAACAGAGGAGGGTAACGTGCGGTAGGGGACCACAGACAATTAATTTGTACCATTGTTATAGTTCAAAATGTACTTGGTTTGTCCTCGATACATTTATAATTCTATAATCAACGCCGATTTAAATATTGAGTTATCAGTTTTATGGCTTCTGGTTTTTTTTATGCTTTTATTTTTTAATTGGTATCATTGGAATATTTGTAAGTAACAAATAAAGTTTAATTTCAGATCAATTCACACCTGTTTTATAAAAACAAATATTGATTTGTTTCATTCATTTAAGTCCAGTAAAGATTTCTAAGCATCACGACCAAATTATCCACTTCCTGGTAATTTAGTAAATAAAGAAAAACATTTTTATCTTTTTAACTTTTTTAAAGTGGTATTCCACACTTGGGAAAAAAAATATTTGTAAAAACAAAAATTCCGTCTGCATAAAACTAAAAAGAAAATAAGTGTTTTGTGTTTTTATTAGGATTAACAAAAGGGGCCTCTTTAAATTATGCGGCGTTCCTGGTAAAGATTTTATTGATTCAAGAATTACTTATAAGTCCCGACTGTTAATGCTAATAAACTATTGGACTTGTTTATTTTCTTTTTAGTTTTATGCAGTCGAGATTTTTGATTTTACAAATATTTTTAATTTTTCACTTTTTTGCAAGGATTCATTATGATAATGATAATCATGATATACCTTTTTGAAATCCTCGTATTGAGCATTTGAATTTGATACTCCTATTGTGGTATTCGAAACGATTTTTTTTCACTAAGTCCAATGGCATCCCACAACCGCCATGATTGTTTTTTTTTAACGTCACCTATCTATGAACACTTGGGCTGCTAATACAAATCTAACGATACATCAATTATGTAAATCCGCTCAGCGGCTCTGGAGATATGAGGTAATATAGAATATTACATACATACATATATACAAGATACGCGAGAAAAACATAACTCTTCCTTAGCAGTCGGGAAAATATTAAGAAAACGTATAAAAATTTATCGTAACGGGATTTGAAACCGCGCCTCTTTGAAACCGTCCAAGAGGCGTGGACCGTAGGACGGTTTCCAAGAGGCCGCGCCTCTACAAATCCCGCTACGTCCAAATTCTCTCTCAATTTTTTATCTTGTAAATACATTAAATTGAATAATATTTACTTCACATTTACTACATGATTGCATTCAGTTGTTCCTTTAAGAGTTCTAAATTATTTTTTGTTAACTGAACGTCAGTATGAATATATATAACCTAACTGAAAAAATTGGAATCCTTTCAATCTCAAACTTTACTACATACACATACTACAAGTTTACGTTTTGAGTGGCTAAAGAGTCTGTTTGGTACATATTAGTACCGAAATTATTGGACGTGGAAAACTGAAATTTGCTATGTTAGGTGTATAGAGTAACATTAAGAAGATTTTTGAAACTCTTACAGGTGGATTTTTATAGTCCACACAAACCACGTCGTGGACTACAACTGGTTTACTATACAATGAAGTCGCAGTTTTATTAGGATTATCAATATTTATATTTGGAGAACTAGCGACTCAAGCGCGGCTTCTTTCTCTTAAATTCATTGTTAGATATATTATAGCCAAAATATACAAAATGTTTACATAAATTGTAACCTCTGTGTTATTCTGATGTAAATGCGTTCCATATTTTTTTGCGTGAAAATGGAACAAGCATCCATCCTCACAGACATATATAATATAAGTGGGGCATAAAATATAATATTTAATATAGTTATAAACATTTCGATTTTATACTCAAAATAAGAATTATGTGCTTTATTAAATTGTTAAAAATTGTTGTAAATGACATGTATCAGTTTGTAACTTTGTACATATATCTGCCAATCGCTCTGTATAGTTCTAAATCAAAATTTGAAAAATTGAAAGCATATAAAATCCGTTCAATAACTGAGTCCAATAGCAATAGCTATTGGTTATACTAATACTAACTTATACTAACAAATAAAAAAAAGGACACAAAGAATAAACCACCAGAAACTACAGTTAAACAACAAGGTACAAGTTAAGTTATAGAAAATAAAAACAATGATACCAACGTGGCCTCGCCATTGGGAAGTAGGACTAGTAGGAAGTATCCGACTGAATTGAGTGAGATTTCATTGAACCATTGTAGGATCGCTCGCCACACGAGAGAATGTTAGTTTTTAAAAAATATTTATGTTGTCTGGTGTAAACTTAAAATGTGTACTCGTATGTGGTTGACAAAAACGAATATCAGGATGTTTACTTTTAGGTGAATTTATATTTTTTTCATGGTATCCATTTTTTCAACAAAAAAAGTACGTTCTTTGGTAAAAAATAACATGTGTAATAATTAAATACAATGTTTTTTATCTTTCTATACAATATTTTTTTTAAATTAAAAATGAAAAGGTACTCATTGACAATACATGGTAGCGTTCAAATTAGCGATGTTTATTTCATAGTTTACCTTTATTAATATTGAAATAGAATAGTGGATGATTTTAACAGTCGAGTGAAACATAAAGTTACTTATGTTTTACTCGACTGTTAAAATCATCCACTATTACTTATTTAAACTTTGTTATAATAGACTAGTAATGGATAGTATCTATGGACATAGATAGAAATAATTATGATTATTTAATGAAGTTTCGTAGAACATAGAGCCACTAAACTCTTATGTATTATGAATACGAATTTTAGTTCGCGTATTCGTGTTAAAATTATATAAGTACTTAGTCATTAATAATATGATAAATCCGTGAGATGATGTTTAACGATTGATTATATTGAAGCTTAAGACTACTCAGACGGGAATGTAGACGATATTGATTCGATGCTAGAATAGCGCGCGCACCCAAATACGCCTATCACGCCCCTGTTTAATACCAAAACTTTTAAATATTTTTGAAAAAAATAAAATTTATAGAAAATATTTTTGTAAACAAAACTAAATATTAAGTTGTTAATTATGTTATTATAAAAAAGGCTTAGCAAAATATTCTTATTTATTGCTTGAGCATTTTATATAAAAACAATTATATCTCAAGAAAACATTGTAAGCTTCGATATATATAATTTTGATGTTTTAATTAAAGTAATAAAAGCCATACTCCAACCGAAATACGTAGTAGTATATTTTATAGATAAGGGAAATGCAGGCAATTTGACATATAAGGACGAAATAATATAGCGCGTTTAATTCGAAATTTTTGGGCTATAATATAGCGCTTCTTCGATATCTACAGATTTCGTGGCAGCTTGTTATGCATTCATAGTTTTCTTCGGGTTTTTGATGAATTATGAGTTGGTAATGGTGAACGCTATCTTTTAATTATATAAACTACAGTAGTACCCGGTAATTTAAAATATTTTTTCTACAAATTTTATGTATTACAATAAAATATATTTGTTTGTTTTCTGTATATATTTGGATAAAATGATTGTACATTGGAGAAAACGATATACTATGTCCTTTTCTCCTTAACTGTAACTTTTATTATTAAAGATCTATTATATCATCGTACTATTATTATGTTATTACATATATAGTTATGGGTGATATAACAAGAACCCACAAACAAAAAGTATTCGAACGTTTTGGCGCCAAAAATCCATGAATAAAGCTATAAAATTTTACTTATAAAAACTTTTCCCTTAAAAAAATTAACAAAAACCTGAACGCAAACATATCTGTTTAAAACTGAAGTACTTACCTAAAAATATTTCTAGATATTACGTCGCCCATGGGCATCTAACTTTTAGTGGACATTCTCTCAACAATAATTAAAGCTTGGAATCCAACACAAAAGGAAGGAAGGAAGGAAGATAAAAGAAAACATTTTGAACTGCAATTAAGGCAGTTAGTGGAACATATATTTTTTTAGAAATACAATTTTTCAGGTTAGTGTAAAAGCTTGCAAAAATTTTGAAGTATAAAAAAAGGTATTGATATAATCGTTTCAACAAGACAAAGAAACGTGATGCATGAAAAAGAAATAAATATTTGACCTAGAACCAAATTCTGTTTTCCCGTGCCAGGCCAGTGCCAGTGCCATTTTTTTAGGTTCATGCTTCATGTACAGTTTCATGTTTTAAAAAAAATAAATAATTTATTTGTTAGTAGTGTTATAAAAATTTAAAAATTCTTATATTAGATTCATTCTATATAGAATTTTTCTTATAGTAGAATCTTATTTTGAATCGTTACAATTTTTCATATGAAAGTTGTGTTGTTGTTGTTGTTGTTGTTGTCTAATAGTCAATCAACCTCAGATAACTAAATATAAATAAGACAGGTTACGTTTGCGATAAATAACTAAATATGGCTCATAAACAACACACTATGTTATTTTTCCCATATTTCCCCTATGTAAATATGTAGGCCCGAGGTAATTTATATAACATAAGTACACTTGGCCTAGGAATGAAGAGATATGATTGTGGGCAACTTGAAGTGTCTTTATGCGTTATAAAAATATATATTTTATTTACCATTACATATCAATATGGTTAAATAAAGGTAAGTTTTTAGAAAAGAAACGCTGCATGTTAAAATATTTTTACTCTCGAAACGTTGAATGATATGTTATATTCATTTATAAATTTGAAATAGAAATATAGACTCAGTGCTGCATTAGGTTTCATTAACATAATACGGCTAATGGACGTGCAGCGCGTATAAATATATTACCTATCAGTAGAAGGAAATCAAATCGAAAATCATGTAACGAGAAAATGATATTAGTTTTACCTACCTACCACTTACACATTTACAATTATAAAGCTTGTTAATTTGCTATAATAACGCGGCGTTGAGTTCCGCCACTCAACACGAATACCTCCAGAACTCGGCGGAAGGTGGGGAACGGAGTGTTTTAGCACTAGGTTCCCTCTGCCTATCCTGCTGCGTGCATTATTAATTTGCATTATGGCAAATTAAAAACAAAATTAATTAATTCTATATATATAGAAATATATTAGAATTATAGAATTAATTAATTTTGTATATTAAGGAACCATGTATCATTTTTGAATCAATTTTTGAGATCAGTGTAAATGGTAAGGATATTAGAACAGGTGAATGAAGTGGTATATTTGGGAAGTATGTTCAGTAGAGATGGAAAATACGAGACGGATGTGGAAAGGCGTATTGCTGCCGGTAACAAGGTTAATGGTGCCTTAGCTGCATGACGGCGAAACGTCAGCACAGCTGCGCGTTTAGCCGTACACAATTCAGTTTTGGTATCGACTCTGTTATACGGCAGCGAAACGTGGGTATTACAGAAAAAGAATGAAAGAAAGATGAATGCTGTGGAGATGCGGTTTCTTCGTAGGATATGCGGAGTCAGCTTAGCTGATCGAATCCGCAATGAAGAGGTACACAGAATGGCAGGTACTAGCGAGGATGTCACGGTGAGAATGAAGAAAAACGTGCTCAGCTGGTTTGGGCA
>DWMY01002975.1:0-10872 GCA_018249775.1 Heliconius hecalesia formosus
CTCATTAAAAATCTTCATTGCGTTGCAAACATACATTATAGGTATATCAAAACACGAACATAATTCAGTGTGTTAATTAAATAATTCTGTAGTTTACGCGGGCGAAGCCGCGAGCGGGTCGCTAGTACTATATAGATGAATAGCTTATTTGATTGATCGTGCTTATCTCGAAAACTTATAATTCTAAAATCAAATTAAATCAAATCAGCTTCACGTTGTATCCCGCACACAGCAGGGTAGGCAGAGGGAACCTAGTGTTAAGACACTCCGTTCCCCACTTTCTGCCGAATTCTGGATGCATTGCGTGTTGAGTGGCAGAACTTAACGCTGCGCTTAACCTCGACTTTAGAGCGAAGAAATGGAAATATAAAAACTTATAATTCTAATTATTTTTTTGTGTTGATTAGCTCATTAATAATACATTGTTTCTGCCTAACCTAACGGTTAGAGTTACTTCTGACACTTGAACTAATATCATGCGATACACATAATTCTTAATTATTTCCAATTTACAATGGGAGCGTTATTTAGCAACTTTATTATATACTGAGGCCGTCGTGGCTCATGGGCACAAGTGTTTAACTATAATCGCGACGTTCGATTCCCACTCAGGGGAATTAAATATTTAATATTTTTATTTTCTCGCTCTCAGTGCGAGGCAAAGCGCAGCGTTGACACCGCCACTCAATATTTAATGCCTCAAAAAATCGGTGGAAAGTGGGGAAGGTAGGTAGGTTCCCAGGTTTCATCTGCCTAAAAGAGGCCCAAAATTCTAGTGTATAAGCACATCAGACACAGTGGATTACATAGAAACGATTATAGCGATGTAATCTAGGTTATCGCCTTTCTCAATCTTTCTCAACCTTCAATAAATGAACTATAAAATACACATATATTTCCAGTCCAGGAAATTAGCGATTTCAACTAAACAAACTATTCAGCTTTATAATATTAGTATAGACGGGTATTAAAAGGTCTTATAGGATTCGTATTTACTATAATGTTTGATCCTTCTATTAGAACAATAGTATTTTAGCTTCACCCTGTATCCCGCACATAGCATACTAAGCAGAGGGAACATGGACACAGTGTTGAGACACTCCATTAACGTTTCCATTAACATACTTCTGTTGCCCATTTTCCTTATAATAACTGTACTAGAACTATAATATTGATGTAATAAGCATGTTAATTCACGTTATGCGATAATAGTAACGCGTTATAAATTATAGTTGAGGCCGATATACGCATCAAGCGACTCCCTAAAGACCGCTTTATTTGTAGCAATATTGTTAGAATAGATAATTCTGAATAATAAATTTTATATTATTATGAAACTAATAAACGGGACAGGTTGTGGATTCGATTCCCACCCCAATGAAACTGAGGCCAGTCAAGTCAAGTCACAAGTGTGTGATTGTAAATGTGACTGGTTGTGGGTTCGATCGCACTGAGAGAAATAAATATTAAATATTTTCATTTCTTTGCTCTGATTGAGAGGCAAAGCGCGGCGTTGAGTTCCACTACCCAACACGCTTTGCCTCTATAATTTGGCGGAAAATAGGGAGTGTCTTAACACACTTTCCCTTTGCCTATCCTGCTGTGTGCGGGATACAGCGTGAAGCTGATTCAATTTTTATTCTTTGATCAAACAAAGCACCTTAGATGTGAGGCCGGAATGTTTTATCACTCTAGGTCCTGCCTGTCCTCTAGTAGAAACAGTGCGGGGCTAAGTTTCCCCACGCAACATCCAATGTCACTTAAATTGAACGAAAAGTTGGGGACGGAGTGTCTTGACACTATCCCTCTGCTTATCCTGCTACACAACAACAAGATGTAAAGTGGAAAAATAAATATATATAGGCATATTCTTCATATATTCTTAAACAATTATTGTATCCATGTATGCGACGTCAGATTACGCGGGCTATTTGTATGCTGTCAGCTTACAAGTCATATTTATTTTGGGTCAGCTTAAAGTACCCTTTTGCGGTATTTTTTATTTCGCGGATGTGGAACCTAGAGATAGTACCTATTCGTTTTATATTTTCTTACTCTAAAGCCTAATTGAGAGATCAGTTTTATTATGTTTTTATGTGTATACTGGTCGTCGCCCGCAATTTTTTTTACGTGGGCTTTGAACGTGAAATGAAATCCTATTTTTTCTCGTTTCTGTAGTTGTTTTGAGAAACCCTTTCTTAGTGCTCCCCTGCACTCCCTAACCTACATACATGCCAAGATTCAGTCTTTTAAGTCGAATTGATAACCTCCTACAGAAGTTAGTTAAGAATAATTATTTTCACGCTTTTTCCAGCATAACAAAGTAGGCAAAAGGGAACCTAGTGTTAAGATATTCCATTCTCAATATCCTCCTAATTTTCAAGACATTACGTGTGGCGGTGTAAGTGGCGGAAGTCAATGCCACGTTTTGTATACCAGGGCTGAGAAATAATTGAAATATAATCTTTCTATTGAACTGGAATAGAACCTGCAAGCTCTATATTTTTGCTCACATACTCCCCCACTGTTCTACCACCGCCTCAATTAGTTAATACAAAGACTAGTAAACAGTAATAAAGCATACATTGCACTCTATAGTAAGAGATAATATTAATTTGCACACTGCTACAGCCACTATCAGTGGGTATTACGCTCGGTTTTGTAATATACGGTTGATTTCCTTGTGTCCAGTACTAAGTATGATTAGAGCATTTACCTAATAGATATTACATGAATAGCAAATGTAGTGAGAATTGCTGTAGAATCATTTTAAATATTATTTTGTTGATCATGTATCCTTTATATATATGTAATATTAATTTATAGAGGTCATTGTGGCGCAGGGGTACAAGAGTATGGCTGTACCGTGACGGTTGTGAGTTCGATCCCCACTCGAGAGAATGAATTATTATTTCTTAATATTTTCATTTCTTCGCTTTGCCACTAAGGCAAAAGCTCAACGTTGAGTTCCACCACTCAACACGCAATGTCTCGAGAAATTCAGCGTAAAGTTAGGAACGTAAATTTTAAATATAAATAAAAATGATTTTATTTTCAATAAAAAATGCCTGTAAAAGCAATGACGGTTGTGGGTTCGAATCCGACTCGGGAGAATAAAGTATCATATCAAGAAGATGATCTTCTTGACCTGATAAAAAGACAAAACGCAGCAACTCAACATGTAATGTTTAGAAAATTGAACAGAGAATGTGGAAAGGAGATTATTAACGTAAGATTCCCTCTGCCTGCTTATATACGTTATGCAGCGTAAATCTGTTTATTATGTATCTTTTCATGTAATATAAATTAAAATTACAAATATCCGTTTTAGTAATATAAGGCGCTTCCATAGTTACGAGACGCTTAAAGGATCAATATCCATCTGACAAAAAGATAAAGGATTTTATGTATTTAAAAATATTTTTGTTTTTAAACTAGTTGGTGTGTAAAGCGAGGCGTTTGATTCCGCTATACAACACAATGTTTAAAAAATAGGAGAAAACGGGAAAATGATGTGTCCTAACATCAAATCATTCTCTTTAAATCCTGCAGACACCGGAAACTCAAAAATTGTGACACCAGTTTTCCTCAACCAATTACATACATTTAGGCGGAGAATCGTATCACTAAATCACTAAACACTATCCATTTAAACAAGAAACTTAGCCAAAACGGAAATGTACACGAAACACTACATTCCAATTGTATTTAACTATTAATGTTTGTAGAAGCTATTCTAGTCCGCATCTGCATATAGATAGAATACAGGAGCAGGGCTTTTTGTCTCAGCAGAATTACTAGGATTGTTATTGTAGTGGAGTAGTACCTAACATTAGTCTTGGTACGCTATCTAGGCGTTGTCTTAGATGCTTTTGAATTTTACTCGAGATTGTATATGTAGAATACACTTTAGACTTTAATGTATAAAGCGTATCGTTCATACATTTTTTTATAAGTTAAGAGTAATTTAGATAAAAAAAATTATAACTTCACACTGTATAGTGCTTAGAGATGCCGTTTTCCACTTTTCGCAGATATTTCGAGACGTTGCGTGCTGAGTGGCAGGATGCCATGTCGGTTTTATTTTGTTAGAAAAGTGAGAAAAAAAACCGGTTAAGTGCGAGTGGAACTCGCTCACCTAAGCTTCCGTACTTATTTCAGGATTGTAGGTCAACGGGAAGTACAATTTGTAAAAGTTTACGAACTTAAATTTTCGAGCAATTACATTTGTATAAAATGAACTACAAATATAATTTTGTAAAGATTTTTTCTATAAAATACCTAAAAACTTTCATTTTTTTTTTTCGTAAATTTCATAACCGTAGATCCACGGAAGCGAATTTCATACAAAATGCAGCAAAATCGGTGCATAAATACTTGTATTCTATGATTGTGCTTCAAGAAATCATAGACCTAAATATTTGGTATTCATTTTAACTTAAAACGTCCACGCGTAGTCTAGATAAATAGTCTTAACTGAAGGACGAACAACAAAGTGATCCTTATAGATATATATAGATGATTTTGTTGTCTATTTTTGTTTTTTCCTATCTACGAAACCCTAATAATTGATTCCTCTAAGTTAAAAACGAACCGACAACCATCACATTTACAGTCAAATACTGTGCCAAGAATACTTCAAATTGAATTTAAAGGTCTGTAAAACGTTTTTAAAATGTTATCTTCGTGATCGTATTGAAATGGGGCACAGAACGTTATCATGATATTTCGTTCTTTACTCGAAGAAAAAAAAACGTTTCACGCTGTATCCTTATCAGGATAGCCAGATAAAACACGGTGCTAAACGCTACGTACGGAAGAGAAGGACGGAGAAAGTCCGAAATATATCGTGTTTAGTGTTAAAACACTTCTTCCCCACTAAATTCTGGAGGCATTGCATATTGAGTGGGGGAATTCGACGTTGCACTCATTCATACTGTCACAAGTTTATGCCACAACGTTATAGCTGGCCACATGGTCATAAATAAATATAATATTTTTCTGTATCAAAAGTGAATATTTTGGCTTTGTCTTGAGTATTTATCTAAAATTTATTA
Organism: Heliconius hecalesia formosus; assembly: GCA_018249775.1. Lineage (NCBI taxonomy): Eukaryota > Metazoa > Arthropoda > Insecta > Lepidoptera > Nymphalidae > Heliconius > Heliconius hecalesia. The sequence continues at coordinate 5,058 of DWMY01002975.1, forward strand.
TATAAATAATGGATTTTCCAACACTATTAAATTATCGTTTAACTCAATCTACATTTTATTTACAATTTTTAATTGCCAATTTATTTATTTTTTTATGGAAAAGACTAGGCAAACGAACGTTCGGGTCACCTGATGGTTAGTGATTACCGCCGCCCACGACCCCGTGCAACACCAGAGAGGCTACAGGTGCGTTGCCTGCCTGTAAGGTAGGTTGGGCGCTGGAGCCCGACATTACCTGATGCGAAACGCAGTGGCATAAAGCCACTACTTCACGCCGGTTTTAAATGCCGGGGGTGGTAATGATCCGGTCGAGTTTGCCCATGCGTGTTGCCATTGCTGGCGACGTGACTCTACCACACGTACTTTAGTCGCCTCATACGACACCACCAGTACCAGGATGATCCTATTCTAGGCCGGGATCACACGGCCAATTTTTGAATTAGAATGTAAATGATTATAACTACTATTATAATTTTTCTTTTGGTTTAACTTGACATGAGTTGATAATTTTCCTAAAAGTATAAATGAATTACAATTAAATATAGTTAATAAAGTAGGAAAACATTACGTCGTCCTGACACAGAGGCATAAGCGTGTAACTCTAAACGTGTTTCCACTCGAGATATCCCTCATATATTAAATATTTTTATTTTCTAGCACTGATAACGAGGCTAAGTGCGGTGTTGAGTTCCGCCTCTTCGGAGTGTTTTAACACTAGGTTCCCTTTGCTGTCCTTACTTTGCTAGGGATACAGCCAAGCTAAGAAAGTAAAGCTAAGAAAATGTATGTATGCTAACTTATAATGTCAATAAAACAATAAATTTATGTTTCTTATAATTTTCTATTAAAATACTTACTTATTATATTTATAAAACAATTTTATATCGATAATTCGTTTTTTAATTATTTATTATAATAGAATATTAAGTTAGTACACTCTGTTCTACACTTCTTTAATATTACGAACACTATCAGCATCGTATCTTTTCTTGTTAGTTTTTTTATCAGAATAGAGAAACCCATAAATATCGCGTAAAGAGTTACTAACTTCCCAATGGTTGACGTCCACCATTTGTTATATAAATTATTTCATAATGAAATCATCGTCAAAATGCTATATTACATAAATTTCTCTTCTCGAAACGAAATGTCTTAAAATTTGGGTGGTAAGCGAGTAACGGAGAGTCTTAACAATAGATTCCCTTTGCCTACCCTGCAATAAACATGAACCAATGCTAAACATTAAAATAGAAGCTTTAAGAGTTTCTATTCTCGATACTCTTAGCAAAACAGCCTTGTAATCCGATCGTAGCTTTGCGTTTAACTGACACTACTGACCTTATTACGTCAAATTCGATTCTAATGTGTTTGTAAATGCTTCCACTTTATGTTTAAGAAATAAACTGTTAGAACTTCATATATGCAGTAAATCTGATATTTTGTAGATTTTCTTTGCCTGTATAGCATCTCGTACTCTATCTAACCTCCACTTTCATTTGCCGCCAAAATTTTCCAGACATTGCTCATGAGTTATTTTCTGACAGTAATTTCTATATATTTTTAATATTATCAACTATTAGTCAATTAAAAATGGTCCGCGAGTATCAATCGAATTTACAAACAACATCTAGCACTAACTTTCAGACACGATGAGATAGATTCAGATTAATTTTTTAAGGGAATAAATACAAAAAGGCCATAATATTTGCATCAATTTAAAGCGATAATATAATTTTATATTAAAATTTTATTTACGGCTGCACGTTAAGTATAAATTGAATCATCCACTTGATCCGATTGGTTGTTACGATAACGTGATTTAATATTATAGTATACGACTCCATGAATATTCTTGTTACATATTGGAATAAAAAAACAAGTCCACGCTGCTTTTTTCCGCAAAACAGGGAAAGGAACCTAATGTTAAAACACTACGTTCACCATGCAATGCTTAATTTTTGAGATATTACGTAACTCAACGCCACGACGTTGAGTTACGTTTTGTGTACAATAAAGCGGAAGTGGTGGAAACATATTTATTAAGTTCTCTATGCCTTCCTTGCTAAATGCGGCATAAGAAATATTAATTTAAAGACGAGCTTACATTCAAAAGCATTTTAATATAACTTATGTTGTATTAAAATAAAAATTAATTAGATTTTTTTCATTCCCTGTTTTTTATATGCACTACTAGTTATTTTAATTTCATGAAATGATTATTTTAATTTTATTTTTCTTTCTTGTTTAATCTTAACATTTCTATAAATGTATCATTATTGCAATGTTCATCTTCAATAACTTAATATCAATTACTACCAGGATGTTTGCCAAGACAAATCAAAAGAGTCCAGACACGACCTTTCTATATTTCTTAGTTTCTTGTTTAACTAAGAACGCCCAATTTCCAGCTCTATCTTTAGACTCTAGATATTATTCAGGAGAAACACCAGACACTCTTCTCGACACCAGAGCGAACAAATGGAAATATAAATGTAAGTAAATATTTCATCTCCTCGAGTGGGGATCGAACCCACCACCAGTAGATTTTACAGTCACACTTTGTGCCACTGCGGCACGACTGGCCTTTTCGATAAAAAATGTGTTTGAACTCTGAATTAATTCAAAAGTCCTTTTTGCCACCATTCCAGTGTAAAGATGTTTTTTTTTAGTATTATTTTTAACAAATTAAGACCTTTCATTTGATATTCATATTAAGCAGGATCTACACTGGAACACTGGAAAGTGGGTCATATTGAGCTTGAAGCTTATATCATATACACTAACATACCAACTATCGCGGCAAGTTAAAGAAAAGCTTGTAACAAAACGTAAACCTAAAAAAAATATTATTGGTTGGAATTAATAACTTTTAATTATATTATTATCCTTGAAGAAAAGTTAAAAATAAACCCAAAACAAGAAAGAAAAAATATAACTATAAATATAAATCTCATAAATATTTCACCGTCTTTGTAACTACGTAGTGCTGAACTTAGTAAAGTACCAAAATGTCAAAAGTTTAATTTACCGAATTTCTCGCATGACATTATATAGAGAATATTAGATACGAGCACTAACTACAACATATAGTACGTTTTAGTAGAAATGAGCATCTGCATACTTTGAAAGTATGCCAACTGCGGCCAGAGCATAGTTCTATAAGATGCCATCACTCTGTAGTTCGTTGTTGGGATGAATAATTTGAAATAAAAGTTGAAGTTGGAGTTTGTTTGATCCTTCGGTCGATTTTGTTCATTAATTATTTATTAAATGGTCAGAAAATGTGAACAGCTGCTGATTAAGCTTGATGATTGTGGGTTCGAGTCCTGTTCGAGGGAAATAATTATTTACATTCGATTAAAAAAAATACTAAATATGTCTGTGGGACTTGCTCAAAATTTGTAATGTTTGTAAAAAGGAAATATATGAAAGATAATGTTCTTTTTTTTCAGCTTCGCCCTTTATCCCGCACAAAGCAAGTAAACAAAGAAATATTACCGCGAACTCTATGTCGCGCTTTGTATATTACTAGGACGAGAAAATGAAAATAAATATTTTAATTTATTTGATTAATTTACAAGTTAGACGCTATACCGCTGTGGTACAAACGGCTTTTCGAGAAAAAAAAATAACCCTTATAAGACCACTTTGTGGTCCGTCCGTCTTCTTTCGTCTTTCGTCGTCGTTTGTCTGTCTGTCACGACCCTTTATCTCAGGAATGCTTGGAGATATCGAGTTGAAATTCAAACCACATACTCAGATTTATGGCCCCACGATTTTCCGATACAGATTTTAATTGGATCCATTTCTGACAATGTTAAGAAAATGACATGTCATAGTATGTGCGTGACAAATGGACGAGCAATTCAACATCACGCCAACCGATTTCGATGATTCTTTTTTTTATTGGAAAGGATACACTTCAAGGGTAGTTTGATGTTAGGTTCTGATTATGGGATCCGGTGGAATCCGGTATTCTTATTAAATTTGTGTAGTGTAGACTGCATAATAGTGGCTACTCGTCGTCCGTAACTTGCGTTTCTATCGTAACAATTCTGAGAAATTCTTTCTTAGTGCTCTTCTATAATCCCTTAACTACCTTCGTCGACTACATGCCACATTTCAAGTCCAGTTGTTTCATTCGTACATTGTCTGTCTGTCAATCAGAAACAGAAGTGTTTTATAGACATATATAAAACTTCCTAATAATATTTCAACAAACCGAAATCCCATGTATACTACCTATAGTGTCAATAAGAATATTTTACTCAAAATGAACCTACGACTAATATATGTCACACTAAACACGTCATTGTTGTATATAATATGTAATAATCAAGAATATATATTAGGGCATAAGAGAAACGGAAAATGTTACAATATAAGGCTTCCGCATATTGTGGTACAGAACATTCCTTCGAATATATTGGATGTGAGAATATACCGCATCTGTTCAACCACACTCATATATAAACATGATAAAGAAAATAAATCTATATTAAATATTTTTTGAGAAAATAGGTCAATTTAAATTAATGCATCTATTTTTTATTTGCGAGTGTGTAAGACATTGTTTGATAGTAAGCATGATGGTAGTGGGTTCGATCAGCAGTGGAATTATATTCCAAGATTCTATTTTACTTGCTGGGTTCGTATGTATGTTAGAGTAGGTGAAATCTTGTAAGCTCAATATTTATTCCCAGTGTCCAATTAAAATTTGGATTATGTATTAATATTGTTGTTCGTAAAAAAAATGTAGCACAACCCACCTTAAAGGTCTTGATTTGTTTTTAAAAACAAGCTTGTTTTAGATTTTTTATTTATTTATTATATTATTACAATGCGGCGTTAGGTTTCGCCACTACTCACTGTAGGTTTTAAGGCACCTTTCGAAACAAACGTTACTGTCAAACCGCCTCCACTATCAATATTCTCCTCGTTTTATATAAGAACACTACTTATGGATTAACAGTATTGCTATACCCGACGCGGTGTTGCAGGGTGAGGAGTGTAGGGCAATGGTGTAACGCGATGAGCTAGGTGTCGAGAGTCACGACCGAAGTAAAGTTATACTTATCAATCCATCTCAATATACCATGAATTCGCCGTGCGGGTCTAAATAACGTCGTGGGATGGGGATTTCAGTGAAGTAACTGGTACTTGCGACTCGAGTGTAGATTTAAGGAGCCTTTTTAAATGTTATATCTCTATATACACATAAAACAGAGTATTTATTTATGTATGTACGAGTATATATTTTTTGTTATTTTACACATGGGAAATGAAATATCATGAAAATGTACCTGAACAATTTTTTATACGTATTAGGGGAAAGCTCTTACTTTTGTTGAGGCTGTCACTACGCAGGGAGAGAGCATATGACTATAAATCTGACGGTTATGTGAGTGAGGTTTAGGAGAGTGTCTTAGCATTAGTGTTTCCCTATTTATTCTGCTATTTGCGGGTGAATTCCACATCGTTAAGCTAAAAAAGGGAAAGCAAATATTTAAAAATATGTGTGAAGTTAGAACTAGGAGCTAGGATACTATTTCATTAGGTATACTTTATTTGGCATTTAAGTTACGTATACAACGGAGAAATGTTTTTTTTTTCAGAAAATTTGTATTATAACGTAAAAAAATATTCCATTAATGTGATATTGGATGAAAATAACCAATACTTTGCAATTGTTGAAGCACTTTTAATATTAGTTTTTTTAATGTAAACGTTAAGTTAGTTAAGCAACAGAAGCCTCTTAATGTATTGCCATTTTTTTATAACAGGCGTTTATTATTGCGAGTATGTGTCATATGTG
>DWMY01002976.1:0-10870 GCA_018249775.1 Heliconius hecalesia formosus
TACTATTTTTATTGATTTTAATTGGGTTTATATTTAGTGATTTAGAGCCACTAAATTTACTTTGTTCTTTAGCAAAGCTTTCTTTATCGTGTACAGATGTTTCCAGATATGAGAATATTGAATATGACACCTTAGGTTTATCTTCTTTCGGTTGAGGTCTGGAAATAAAAAATATCTTAGAAATATATCTTCATTCAATTCGAATTAAAATTAATCTATGAACATACTAAGTGAAGAATTGAGTAGGTATATTTCGTATAAGAATTTATTTTTGGTGAAAAGAATACATACACATTTCACCCATCTTTTAAGTAATACACATACCAAAACTACGTCTAACTTATTAATAACTTTATCGAATACGAATAGTCCTATGTTTAAATCCTATAATATATATATTAAAATAAAAATAAAATTACCTATCGCCACTTAATTCCGGTATATTAAATCGTTTAGCAACAAGTGCTTCCGGCCGCCATATTATCTCCCTTCTAGTTATAACACCATATGCTCCTATTTTAGCTGCTTCAATCTGATCTTTTGTGGCTAGACCATAATTAATGGAACTTTTGGTGACTGCACTCAGTGGGTTTAAGGCATCATCGGGTTGAGATGCGTGTGTGAATCTAAAAAAAAATCCCATGATATTAAAATATTTATCGTGTTCAATCAGGCAAAACATATTTTTTTACAATTTTCATTTCTATAACAGGTTTATTTTGATCTCTATAGAGATGAATAAAGTAAGACATCAGAGAATAATACCGCATATTTTTTATTAGACATTCTTTATCCATTTATATTATTACTAGCGGCCCGTCCACGGCTTCGCCCGCTTAAAATACATGATTATTGATTTAATAAGCAGAATTGATTGACAACTGTAATGACTGCTAATATGATTTTTGTACGACATTATCGTAATGTCTATAAGAATTTTTGATTGTTTCGAACTAAAAAATACGACCAATGTTGATATTTGATATTCATAGAATATACATAAAGCTAATTATTTATTATACGTATATATTTTTGTAACATTACGTTCTTTTTACCTGTGTTATGTTTTTTAAAGCTCTGTTAAATGTGCTGATGTCATTTAATAATTTAATTTGCAGTACATTCAGAAACAGCCTTAAATGTTAAATTATTGATTTGGGTAAGGATTCATAATATTCTTTGTAAAATAACTGTAATGTTTGCATATTAACTGCTGTACAGTTTTTAAATTAGTTACACATATTATTAGCTAAATGTACAATTGGTAAATATGTAGTTATTACAGAGTACACGTAGAAAGGATGTTTTTAGGCATTTTTATATAGATTTATTTCAAACGAACGAACAAACCAAAAAAATCTATGTATTTGCTTGATATCTCTTTGAAGATCAATTCGTTCTTTATCTCTGTATTGAATTAATTATGATTTAAACTTACCCTGCCTACCCTGCTGTGTGCGGGATAAAGCGTGAAGCTAATTTAATTTAATTTTTTTTAAACTTAAGTGTTATGATTTATGAAGGTAATCTCCACTAACAATTCAATTTTGTTTACTTTATTGTATAAAATATTATATAATAGTGCTTCAAAAATATATATTTTTATCAACAGTCATATAACCAAGACGTTTCGAATGTCATTCTTTAACCAAGAGTCTTACCAGCGCGATTGCTATATAATATTCGCAGGCAAGCTAATGCCTTGTGTTCATTCAAACGACGATAGCTTTTTTTTTAATGAGCCGATTTTGATGAACCAAACTTTAGTAGTTAAGTTGAGTTAAAACAAAGCTATTGGTGAAACTTTAATATTTTTGCTTTCTATTATTCTTTTTAATTGTTCCTCTATCCATTTCAGTCAAAATTACTTAATGTACAGACAAAATATTTTTACTGTCTTATTATATATAGAGAAGAGATAACATAAAAGGGTTATTCTACACTTTAAAAAGAACAAAAAATAATAATAAAATATTTTTTTTTATTTTAGCGAGATATCGCAGGATTTGAAAGTTCTTGGATGATTTTAAGTATTAATTGTGTACCTAGTTTAGTTTAGTTATGTATTAATACACACATATTTGAGGCCGTCGTTCCATAGGGGCAAAAGCGTGGAAGTGTAAAGGCGACGGTTGTGCGTTCGATTCCCACTCAGGCGAAGCGCGGCATTGAGTGTCGCCATTCAACACACAATACCACGAGAATTTAGCAAAAACTGGCGAACAGAAGTACCTTAATGTGAATGAAGTGTCTTAACACTAGGTCTCCAGGTTCCCTCTACCTACCCTGCCCTATGCGAGATATGCGAGATAGCGTTTAATCGGGTTTTTCTGTGGAAGCTAAAAAAAGTACATATTAGTATACACAAAAAATAACGATATTACTTACCTATCCCCAATAATACCTGACAGTGGTCTATACAACTTGGCCGCCTGTTCAAACTCCACCATCTCTCTGTTTCTCCCCCACTCGCTTAATCTATCTATATTGCTGTCTCTTTCTACCACATTATTTTCCAGAAACTTCTCGTACCTCTGTTGTTTTTGAGGATCACTCATAAACGGTCGGAACACATTTATATCTTTACCCGTATCTTTAATAGATATGAAATCTAGTTCTTTATCTTTCTCTTTTTCCTTGACATTTGACACAAAATCTATAGTTTTGCCGAAAACTTTCGTTAAATCCGGTTTTAGTGTGGAATTTTGTGTTTCATTTTGCGTGTCTTGTGTTTGCGTTTTGGGTAAAGGTGTTTCTCCTAAAAGAGCTCCACGAGCTTCTGCTGTTAATTCATGACGGCCAAGACCTAAAAGTTTGAATTATAATTATATTTTTTGTCTTATTAATACTCTACATTACACTTACATCACCTACATCCTATCTTTAAAAACAACATATTTTTTAACTACTCTAACAACACACATAGTAATGCAAAATGCAATACACAGCCCTGTGTATTGCATTTTGCCACACCAATTCGTTAAATATTTTTCGTTCTTGTGGCTGTGACACAGTTGATACTAATAGCAACGCACACTTTATTTTGATTTTAGAGGCAATTTGTAAACACCATTTAACGAATAAATATAGTATTATTATTGGGCTCAGATGAACCCCATCTTTTCCAAGGCCTATGTCCACACACACAGGTCGAACAGATAGAGGTCCCTATAGAGAATATATAAATGTTAAATTTTCCTGATCTGTTCCGTATTCGGGAGAAAAAGCCCCACTATTTCTTACTTACCCTGATCCCGTGGCTGAGTGGATGTGGATTCAAATCTCGACCGGCGCAGTCCTGCGGGAGCGGGGGCGAAGTCTCGGGGTAGAGCGGGAGGAGGGTACGATGGTATTGAGGGTAGCGAGTTCGATGCTTTAGTAAAGCCTTCTAGTACCTGTTTTATTTCAGATTCATGAGCAAAATATTATTTACGGTACAGTCGAAAAGTAGTGGCCTTCCTGAAGTTAGATTTTCGACTTTTACACATTGTACATTAGAGAAGAAACAACTAATTCCAGGTCACGACCCGTCGAAAACACTGTAATTGTAGACATATTTTTAGTTACATGCCTATGCCAAGGCTTTCTCGATAAATAGACTTTTTTTCAGTTTGAACCTAAAGCTCAAGAGAGTTTTACCAAAGAAACCTTAGAGCATTATATTATAATATAAGTAAGAACTATTTTTCCTTACATTAACACTCTTCCCAACTTTCTTCTCAACTTTCTGTTTTTCAGCACCGCCTATTGCAAAGTCGTAGTGTGACATATCTTCTGTAGCATATATATCTTCGTCGTCTGCTTCGAAGGCACCAACACCAAATGCCTGACCTTTTATTGATACCTAAAAAACATATTTTTTTTCAGTTTTATGCTGTATCAGAGGGAACATAGAATTAAAAGACTCCGTTTTTCAATAACAGCCCAATTTCCGCTATATATGTGTTGAGTGGCGGAACTCAAAGTTGCTTTTTTTATTTTAGTATAGCAAGGAAATAAAAATAATTATTTTCTCCAGTTACAAATCGAACCGCTGTGCCGCTGCGCTATATGGAAATTCATTGTTTTAGGTGTGAGAATATAACATTTTTTTATTATTTAGTTTATATATCTTATATTTTAACTACATTATTTAACATTAGACTTAAAAGATAAATAGAGCTTTGTGACTATGTGTTTGTTTCGATAGAGTATATTTTTAAATATATCATGCACTTTTTTCTTACATAATTAAATGTACATTAGCATTTATGGTTATCACTTGAGATATTTCATAACATTATAAATTAGAAATTGATCTGAAGAATATATTTACAAAAATCACAATATAAGCGTACCTTTTTGCCTTTATCCTTCATAACTAAGTGGCTTCCTGAAGTTCCTTCTCCATATTCACCTACCAAGTTACCCAAAACTGAATGTCGACTTAGTCCCTTATAACCGATACCGAACTTATCGTTCTTACGTACTAGTATATAAGGTTCATAATCGTCTGGCGCGAATAATGTGTCATATTCAAATTCTGAATCTGAGCTGTCTGATTGTGTTGCTTCCTGTAGAGAAAATTAGTTAAATTATTAATTTTAGGATTTCGTACCTTTAAGGAAGAATAATAGTTTCTTTTTAGGATCCCTTCATTGTTTCTCCGTTTCGTGGAAAAATCAAACTGAAATTCATGTTAAATATACATTTCCTTGGAGCACAAACAGACACAATCAAACTTATAAATCTATATTATTTTGTTCTTCATTTTTTGCTGGAAGTTGTAAGCAATTCACCGCATTGTAAAACAAACTTTCTGTAGACCAAATTTTTTTTTCATGATGCATGTAGCAAGATAGGCAACGTACACCTATACCTAACCTCACCTCTATTAGGACATTCAGGTTCCCATACACTGCCTAATTTTCAAGACATTAGTAACAGAACTGTCTTCATTCCAGAGAGAGCAAATGAATATTAATTAATTCCCCCAAAAAGAAAAGGAAGCCACAGCTGCCGCTTCTATTCATTGATAAAATCTATTAAAAAAAATATTTCTATTAACCTTTCGCATCTCATCTGGTATGTAACATCCATACACTTTATGTTGATCTTTAGCTTTCTTCTTATCGCGTTGTGACACTCTCTCCCCGACTCCCTGTCCTGGTCTCCAGCCCATTTTACGCAGCATCTTCACTGCGGCTGTTTCGTGGACCGCTCGTATTAATTGTCCTAATACCGGATCACCTGTAAAATTTGGATAATTTACTCTACATGAGAAATAATTTGAAAATGTAGAATTGAAATAGCTTATAAGTAAACAGATAATGTTAGTTGTATATAAATAAACACAATTATTTTTAAGCATTTCAAATTTTAAATTTTTATTTGAATTATTAATATACAAATATTTTTTTATGGTATTAAATTTCCTACTGCTACCACAAAATTCTTCAAAATTTATTTTATTATTTTATGTGAATTAAATAGATAGTGTAGGTTTTAGGCATTGAAAAGTAGTCTCATACCAGGTATAGGTCCATCATGAAAGCTTTTCTGACGTGGGCGCTTTTGTCCAGAGAAATCAGTTTTAGTTTGCAATTGACGGGGGGCAATACCAAATTCTGAACGGTCTTCGTCATCCATGAAATCTTCTGGCCTTTGATTCTATAATAGAAAGACAAGATATCTTAAATATATCTATCATTCTGAAGTGTAAACAGGTGAAACTTAACCAGCATTAACTGAAACAACTAGATAATCCAAATAAATAAGTGATGCATAAACAAATTCAATATAAAAAATTCAAGTTATGACAGGTTTTTTATTTAACCTAGCCAATACTATATACCATACTGACACATAGTATGAAGTACCAATAAGTACAAAGAACTTTTGTTAACCTTTAAGTAATGACATGCAGTTTTTGTATCAATGTGAGGCTTCAGAGAATGCATCAGTATGAACCACATGGAAAACTTAATTTTTCAACAAATACGCGCAACCATGCAGCTATATATAAGTGGGGATTGTTATTTTGTGGGGAAAAGAGGTTAACTAAGAAGCGAAGTAGACGTTTGACAAGAGAGAATACTATTTTTTAAATATTTTTAAACATTTTTAAAGTGTTATTCCACACTTAGGAAAGAAAAATACTTATTTAGAAAACGTATGGCTTAGTGGTCAGAGCGCCTGGTCGGTTTCCAGGAAGCGCGGGTTCGAGTCCCGCTACATTCAAATTTTTATATGTTATCGTTTGGCAAGAGAGAATACTATTTTTTTTTTTTAAATAATATTCTCTCTTGCCAAACGATAATTCTTAGTAATTATCTTTGGGTAGCGGAAATTTGTAAAAATCTCCCTTCAGAGATACTAACAACATAAATAAGTTGTAACAAGCGTATAAAAATTTAGACGTAGCTTGATGAGAATGTATGCTTAGTGGTCAGAGCACCTGGTCGGTTTCCAGGAGGCGCGGGTTTGAGTCCCGCTACATTCAAATTTTTATATGTTTTCTAAATAAATATTTTTCTTTCCTAAGTGTGGAATAACACTTTAAAAATGTTTAAAAATGCTTACAAATATGGTTATTTGTATTTCTATAAAATTATTAGTAACTAATTAAATCTTTAAAAATTAAAAAAGATTTTTCACATTGCACATAATGTGAAAAGCAGGACTGTCTCAATGGGGATCTTTAATTTTTGGGCAAAAAATCAAGATGTTTTTCCTTCTCAAAAAGCTATTTGCATTATCTAAAATATGTAGTCAAACTTTGCTATCCAAAAATATCTAGTCCATATTGTTTAATTTTTTTATATGTATATGTAGGTAAGTAGAGTATTTTAGGATGTAAATAAAATCCTTACAGATATTTGTGCTTTGTCTGCACGAGAGCTCTTAAAGGCACTGGGTGTCCATCCTTCTGGTGTTCCAACTGTATTACCGAAACCTGCTGAGAAACCCCCCGTAAAAGCTCCATGAAATCTTCGCCTTCCATATGCATCAACAGCATATTGATCTTGTTGTTGTTGAAATTTTCTTTTTGAGGGAACCTCATCTGTAATTAGATATGATAATGTTAAGGATTGAAATCTTAAGCAGAACTAGATATAAAATTAAAATTAGAAAATAAATTAAAAAAAAAAGTAGTTTGTGCATGTTTTAAACATAGAATAAAAACAAATAAATTTTCAGTTATCTCGTTATGAATTTAAATACCTTCTTCAAAAGGTTCCAAGGGAGTTCCGTAACGGATAATATTATCATCATCTGAATCATCACTACTCATTTTGTATCCACTAATATTTTAAACATTAATATATTAAAAACATAAGTTTAAACGAAAAACTATAAGAAACATTCTATGAGTTCAGTTCAGTTCAGTTCTTCATTTATGGCGCTTCGAGCGTGCCAGTTGAGCACTAATCACTTCGCCAATGTCACGTTGTATGGAGAACACACGAAGGAGATTGTACGGTAAAAAGAGACTATATTACACAATAGGAGAATGCATGTCAAAAAGTAGTCCAGTCAAAATATTGCCTTCACCTATAAACATTCTATGAGAAAAATGATTTAGATTTATTTTATCTGACACTTGACAAGTTGACAGTAACACAAATGTCTAAATAAATTGACATTACGTAGTCGTTTAAAATCATGTAGGTAAAACATAAACGAAAGTACCGATGGCTATTGGAGCAGACGAGTCCTTGAGTGGAGATCGCGGATCGGAAAGCGTAGCGTAGGGCGCCCTCCAGCTCGATGGACCGACGACCTGAAGAAGGTAGCTGGCTTGCGGAAGGCGGAGGATCGGGAGCTCTGGCGCACCCTGGGGGAGGCCTACGTCCAGCAGTGGACCTAAATAGGCTGATTTTGAATTTTGAAAACATAAACAAATGCTTATGCTAAAATATGTTTTATTACAATATAATTTGAGATAAATTCGCAGCTTCACACTCTTGGCACAGTGTGTTCGATTCCCACTCGAGGGAATAAATTTATCTGGTAAAAACACAAAAAGTGGCGTTGAATAGCGGTACTCCTCACAACAAATTAACTAAGTACAAACCACATTAAATTACCTAAGCACAATTCATTCCACTGGTCTTAATATTTACTAAATTTTAGCTTTTCACAAATATGTTCGTTACGGCCTAAATTTTGTGTAAGCAAAATTTCTGAGGTAAGCTTTTCTGGGGTGGGCACGGATCGAAGACGTACAGCTAGTGGGCACCTATACAACAGGCATTGAAGGGACAACTAGTAAAATATATTCGGGACCTTTTAACCGCCGTCCATTATTGAACAAGACAATGACATTAGGTCATTGTATCTGTCAGTAAAAATAAACAGGGATTTAACACTGAATGATGAAAACAACGACATACGAAGCTTATTGTTCCGGGGTGATGCAACGCTTCAAACAGAAGGCAAATCATCGGGAGGGGTCAAGAGAGTAGCGAATGCAGTGGAGTGGAGACGGGGAGGAGTGGGGGTTGTGTCGGGGCTCGTATAAACGTTTATAATTTTAGGGCAAATTTTTTGTTAATAAAATTTCTGAGGATGAGGATGTTTGAAAATTACCATAATTCTTTTCTATATTACATAACGTGAAGGAAGTAAAAGTTAAGCTTACACTATTTATATTAAACTAGTGGGCGCGCGCAGCCTCGCCCGCTTATTTGCACCCCTAGGGGTGCAATTCTAAAAAAAACCACGAAATACGTGTTCAATAAAATATTTTTAACAGTCTGATTTTCCAATTTTATATAAATCGGTGCCGATTTAAAAAAAAAACCATACAAACTTTCAACCCCTATTTCATACCTTTAGGGTTAAAATTTTTCAAAATCCCTTCTTAATGGATGTATATAGATGTAGCTATACTATTTATGGTTTATTAGTTTTAAAAGCAAAATTTTAGGAATAAATTCTGTTTGTTATTACAAACAATTTTTACTTTTAGGCCAGTTTCGAAATCGCGAAAAGAAAAAAGCTTACCATAGAAATTTTATGAGCTCGACAAACCTATATGAACAGCTAAATATTTTTCGGTACATGGAAGTCCTTATCAAATTTCCTATTTGAGTCATTTACTGCAACATAAAAATTATCAGACATTTTGTTTTAGTTAGCTTCACGCTGTATCCCGCATACAGCAGGGTAGGCAGAGGGAACCTAGTGCTAAGACACTCCGTTCCCGGCAGAAAGTGCCGAATTTTGGAGGCATTGCGTGTTGAGTGGCAGGACTCAACGCCGCGTTTTACCTCAACACCAGAGCGAAGAAATGGAAATATAAATTTAAGTAAATATTTCATCTCCTCGAGTGGGGATCGAACCCACAACCAGTAGATTACAGTCACACCCTGTGCCACTGCGCCACCACTGGCCTCAATGTGTTGTTTTATGTTTTGACCATTTAAAAATTTTAATCATATGCTAAACGTGGGGCAAAAGTATAATGAAATAGATACCTAATATGCAGCAAAGCAGGGAAAAATATGCAGCTTGCCTCACCAATATATCAGAGCAATCTACGCAGGCAAAGCCGGAAGTGAACGACTAGTATATAAATAAAAAGCTTGTACGAGTGCTATTGTTTATATTTAAGTCAAATAAAAAATAAATAAAATTTTATTAAGGCTTTCATAAATTGCTCACATAATATGTAGATTTAACCAATAAACAATACACCAAAAAAATTATACATAATATTTCTACTTGGAATATCAACAAACCAATTCTATATAAATAACACATATCACAGACAACCCAAATAATATAAACGGAAGTAATTCCGTCAAAGAACTCATCATCTAATTGCTCCAAAACCAACTATCTTTTCATCTGTGAGCATTTCTTCTATAACATGTTGTAGCTTACTAACAGTTCGGAACCTGTCTCCACCATTCAAACAAGCTGTCAGTAGTCTCTCAAAGTGTGGACGTACAGAATTAACATCTTTCGGTATGGGATATAACAGTGGGTTTTCATCACCAGCAAGTACATAACAAGCTGCCCATAAATTATGATCACTTAAATGATGTCTACACATATTTTCTATAGAAAATGTAAATCCAGGTCCTAAAACTTCTCTAGTGTAACGTTTGTACCAGTCAGGCAGATCTTTCTTTGGTGATATATGTTTGTCTAACATAACTATATCTTCTAAGTCCACAAATGTAATCTCGTCTTTCTCATTGGCCACAATGTTGTCAAGTGACCAGTCCATGAGGTAGAATCGAAATCTGTAATTTAATTCAAATTAAATAATTATTTTAAATAAAAATGTCTTCTGTATATTCAATAAGTTGTCTTATTATCTTATAGGTTCTGGTTTTTGAAAGAAATGTAGATGGAACAGAATGCAAGAACAGTGTAAATGGCAAGATACTAACAGCTGAATGAAGTGGTATATTTGGGAAGTATGTTCAGTAGTGATTGAAGATATGAGATAGATGTGAAAAAGCGTATTGCTGCCGGTAACAAGGTTAATGGAGCATTAGCTGCATTGCTGAGACGGCGAAACGTCAGCACAGCTGCGCGTTTGGCGATACACAATGCAGAGTTAGCACCGAAGCTGTTACATGACAGCGAAACATGGTTATTACAGAAGAAGGAAAGAAAGATGAATGTCGTGGAGATGCGATCTCTTCGTATAATATGCGGACTCAGCTTAGCTGATGAAATCTGCAATGAAGAGATACACAGAATGGCCAGTACTAGCGAGGATGTCACGGTGAGAATGAAGAAGAACATGCTCAGCTGTTTTGGGCACATCAAACCTGTAATTACCTATCATGCTTAAAAGTAAAGTCCATAGCAGCATTTAATATCTTTTGGGCATATTTTAATTTTTTATGCCACTCAATGTGTTGAAGTG
>DWMY01002977.1:0-10868 GCA_018249775.1 Heliconius hecalesia formosus
ACCTGTTCTAGATGCGGAGATGAATATAAAGCGAACAATCATTTATAATAGTCTTTATTGTTGAGAAAGGTTTTTTGTATTCTTAATGTACCGTGGGTGTGGTCTTGTAATTAATAATGGTAGGTATTGTATGATGATGATTGTGGGTTCAATTTGTTGGGATACGACAAATACTTAAAATATCTTCGTTATTAAGGAAAGTGAATGTCTCGATAAGAGCAGGTAAAGATGTAGAAATATTTTCTGATCTATCATCTCCATGTTTAACTTCGAGGGAATTTGGGAACCTAGTGTTAAGACACTCTTTATTCCCATTGTGCCACTTCCCAACTGTCCGTTGAATTCTGAAGGCAAGCTACAATACCCTACTAATTACTTCGGTATATTTCTTGAAAAATATAATCATGCTTAGAGAAACTGTTGGTTCAAAATTCGCCTTAATGCTCTTAAAAAAATATATTTCTATCAACTTGTTCCATACTTTATAGCGAAATTCCACTTTATTTACATATTAATAGACGAAGCCGGTTGCTTGACAATCAAATATACCTTGAAAAAATACAAGTTAAACTTTATATTGTATTAGAAATAGTAAACCGAACAGTTTTGTTTGTACTCTGCCACTGCACTGGTGCACGCCACTGAGTTACGTCGGGGCGCACTCTTGTGGGAAACGATAAATTCTATACGACACGTATAGCAATGGGAATGTCGAACAAATCTAGATGATTTTTTACAAATTATATTATACTAGGATGATACTAGAGTTACTATTGTTTGTCTGTTTATATATATAGTGATTCGTAACATTTGAAAGATTTATTTAGAATTTTGCAAATTTTTGGGCATCGGCACAACGCTTTGTTAACACGATTTTTAATTTTACGTCTTAAAGTCCAAGTAAACAAAGTATGGGGCGACGCTAGTCTTTAAATAAACAAAAAATCGTTAATTGAAAAAGTAATTAGACGTGAAAATTCTTTTTATTTCCCAATATATGTATGTTGTATTATTAAGTATTGATATATATATTAATATATATATATATTAATATATATATATTAATAGCTATTACATAAATACCAATGTACAAATATTGTTTAATACCAACGTGGCGCATTGTAAAAAATTACTGACCCTAAACACGTCGTCTGTGTCTGGGTTTGATTCCACTTGAAGATTGAATTGTTTCTATTTTCCCTATCTGGCAAAACAAAGCGTGAAGTTGAGTTTTACCCCTCAATATGCAATATCTTGGAATCAGAGGAAAATTGGGGAGGATACTAGCTGATGCGGGATGGAGTGTAAAGCTGACAAAAAATGGTCTAGTTTTTATAAATCAAATGTAGTCGTGGCGCAGCGGCACAACGTGCACTTTTAACATCTACGTCAACGGTTCCACTCAGGTAAATTAATGATTATCAATTTATTACTCTGATACATTTTCAAAACACGGCGTTGAGATCCGTCACTCAACAAGTAATATTTCAATTTCAGGAGGAAAGTAGAGAGCGAAAGGTCGTGACGCTAGCTAGCTTTAGCTTCTCTCTGTCGGTTGACGGATATTGTAAAGAAAAGCTCGAAATTGTGAAAAAGAATCTATATATCAAACGTGTGACTGAAAATATATTATCTTAAGGATTTTCACTTTATCTACTCGTTATCCAATTGATTGGTCAAGAATACTAAATAAACTCAATTCTGATGGAGCAGAAAGCTTTTAAATAATCAATTATACGGAACATTACTGATTCCGTCATGGTATTGAGCCCTCTTAAACTCCGGAGGGGACGTCGAGAGTCAATAGAGTTGTCTAGCCTCTAAGCTTACGTTCATAAGGGGATCTTTATTACATTAGTTTGACTTGACGCGTTCTTTGCAATTTGCGGGGTACAAACAGAGAGAACCTGTTTGGTAACGTAAAGAAAATGACTATAGCGGGATTTGAACTGCGCCTCTTGGAAACCGTTCGTATGTTTTCTATATTCAAAAATACTTTTTGTATATATTTTTTGTGTCCTTAGTATGTGAATGATACTTTTAAAATATTAATAAAAATATAACTTTATGTTGTATTGTATTTTACAAATCAAATCCTTTCATTTGATATCCATATACGTAAAAACTTATAACCCGCCATTTTGTTGCGGCAGTCCTTTAGGATTAACAACAATATTGATTTTACGTAATTTCATTGAAAACACTGAAGTCTGAACAACTGAAGTCATAATCATAATATAAATTTTATATCAATGGGACACTGAGAAGTTGATCAAATTGAATTTGCAAGATTTCACATACACTAACACATACTTGAACGGCAACAATGGGAATAAATAAAAGCTTATAAAGAGAGGTAGCCTTTAAGTTATTTAATGTCTCCACATCTAATTTCAATTAGAATGAATGCAACTTTACATTTTTACCGAAAGCTAGGCATAGGAATCTAGTATTTTATCGTGAAATTTCTCGAATTCGGACTAAAAGTGTAGAAGGGAGTGACTTCACACTATGTTCTCTGTGCCTATCCCGTTACATACGGGCTAAAGCGTGAACCTGACAAATTTCACGATGTATCCCGCATACAACAGATATATACTCCAAAACATGTTACAATTGTGCCACCAGGATACCAAACACAAGGTTATATAAAGTAATAATTGTGATTGCTCAACATCGACCCTTCTCACCGCCATTCAATGGATCCCCTTTTTTTTATCCGGAACTTATGACCATGTAAATGAAGGCAAGGGTTAATATTGTATTTCATTTGGACCCAAAAGGTCTTGTTTGAACCGTGATTTGGTTTACACTAGATTGTTAGTTAGGTTGTATATAGATAGTCTGTCTGTTTAATTTTTTAGAAGTAATAATTTATTGAGTGAGGCCGTCGTGGCGCAGTAGTGCAGTGTACACGTAACGTGGTTGTGTGGTCGAATTCCAATCGGCATAATTATTTCATTTCCTCGTTTTGATAACAAAAGAAAGTTCTGCTACTCAACATGCTAGTCTCGAATCAGGTAGAAAGTGGGGAACGGAGTTTCTTGTCAGTAGTTTACCTCTAACTATCCTTCTCTATGTTCACCATTTTTTAGCAAAATGGCAAGGCGTTGTGACCAATGTGCAGATGTAGTGGTTGATTCCTCCTTGATAAAGGGATCTGACACAATGAAAATTATTCACTTTGAATCACTCGAGGGTATGAATTATTATTTATTAATATTTTTATTTCTCCCGTCTGGTAGCAAGGCAAAGGCGCGCTATTGAGTTCCACCACACAACAATTCTTGATATTAACACGTCCAAACAAATAGACTTTACAGCCCAACAATATAAGAATGGAGGCTCACATTGAGGAGGCCAAAAATTGTTTTATATACAAAAAATGTATTTGACATACAAAACAATTAATTAAAATACATAATTCATTAATATTTCATACAAACAGTACGAAGCCGAAATCGTAAACAATTATGAAGTTCCTTTAAAGAAAATTTTGCTTGAGTTTCTAAACCGCAGCGTTGTTCTGAAATTGTATTCTGCGTTAATGAAAACGTATTTCTTATGTAATAATATCGTAATTAGATGATGTTTTGACTCAGTGGTTAAATTGACTACCGCTTATGTACCGCTTACGCGGAGGGTGCAAGTTTTATAGAGGCCGTCGTAGTGTAGTGGGACGGCGTCTGAACGTAAACGATGGTTGCAAGTTTGATCCCCACTTCGTGGGAATGATCATATTTAAATTAATTTCATTTTGTCATCATGCTGACAAAAAACGACATTGAATTTCATCACTCGTTGTACAATATTTTGAAAAAATTGTTAAAAATGTTGAACAGAGTTAAATAACATTAGATTCCATATATTTGGAGAACCTATGCAATATTCGGCTTCGGCTATTCGGGGAAAGTCTAGTTTTTTGCTCAACATTGAAATTATTTGATTTTTTTTATTATATAGAAAATTATTCTTTTAACTAACGAAAAAATCTCTTGAT
Organism: Heliconius hecalesia formosus; assembly: GCA_018249775.1. Lineage (NCBI taxonomy): Eukaryota > Metazoa > Arthropoda > Insecta > Lepidoptera > Nymphalidae > Heliconius > Heliconius hecalesia. The sequence goes on from DWMY01002977.1 coordinate 4,001, forward strand.
TCTAACTGTAAGCTAAAATACCTAGTGCCAAATAAATATCCTAATATTTTTTTACGATTATTTTTATTTCTATTTCTAAAATGTTTCTACCTACGAGTATATGCAAATAGCTTCGTGTTGTATTACAAACCAAATTTCGAGACATTGCGTATTAAGTAGCGGAACTCAACTAATTAAACCAGAGCAAGGAAGTCAAAATATTTCGTTCTTTTGTTTGGTAATCGAAACCACAGCCGTCTCGTTTACAGTTAGACACTGTGGCGCTGAGCCACGATGCTTTAAATAAAACTGTAGTTACTCTACATAGTCCACTAGAGTACTATGTAAAGCTTCCTTTTATGAGGTGTGGTGCATCAAAAGTTGTTTGCTTTGGCCAAAGGTTGAAGCCTTTGATCAGTCGAAGTTAAATTTCAGAAATACAGCGGCATTTGCATTTCGTTGATCCACAGCTGCTATATGATCGAGATTTGGTCCATTCTGTGGTGTTTACATTCGAACATTTTCATTTATGTTCATGTAAAGCTTGTTATTTTATGAAAATTTGCTAGAATGATCCAATATCGAGAAGAGAATTCCTCAGTTCAGTTAGTATTAAATGTTTCACATGAATACATAGAGCTAATTTAGATAGTGAAGTTAATGAATAATTACGAAACAATTAAAAAAGGAGAATTTTAGGGAAAGAATATTTTTCATTTAAAGTCTAAAGAGACAAACATGGTGTTAAGCTCCACCAATCAACACGCAATCTCTCAAATTCAAGAGGAAAAGGAAGAATTAAGGGTTTTGACATTAACAAGTTACACACACACTTAATGTGAATCTTAACATCAATAATATCTTTTTTAATTTTATTTTTTTTATTTTAACTCAAAACTATTGTGTTATACAAGCAAATGTGAAATCTTAATAATAAAAAAAATATCTTCATTCTAATTGCCCAACAGTCACCGAACCAAAAGTAAAGAGCAATCACTGGGCGCGCCATCGGTCGGAACTACGGAATCACTAACGTATCTATGAAAAGGGTGACCACTAAACTATGAAATAGATTATTTGTACTAAGTACATATAAAACTGTACTATTTCAAAGTGACCGACAGACAACATACAGACAAAAACTATAAGATTTAGAATATTCAAATTCAAAAAGATTTATGTAGATTAGGAGTACTTCCCTACAACTCCCTTCTAAGAGAGGATTTAGAAATTCCTACGGGAATGGGAAAAATAAAATTTCCTATATCACGTCTTAAAATCTATACAATACTAGCAGCACTCGCAATAGCACTCGGCTTCGCCCGCATACTGCCTAAAATATTTTTATTATTCTGCATTTACCAACAGATTGATACATTTAATCATGAACAACTTGTTTTCATTTTATTATGAGAAAGTGCAAGAACTACGTGACTGCTTCATGTCATCGGCGGCAAAACACCTGTGCGAGTCGAGTCTACGCTTTTGGCCCATGTAAACACAGCGTTGAGTTATTTTAATTTTACATTTTCTCGAAAATTATATATTCAAATTACATGCTATAAAAGCCAAAGTTTTTCTTCATAAAATTTCTTCATAAGTTTCAATATCCATATCAAATAAAATACTTCAAAATAACACCTTGCATATTTTCAGTTATTTAGTTAGATAGTTTTCAGTTTCATACTTTTACAGTTTAGGACATTAGACTTCGTCACTTAACATGCAGGCGTAGTATGAAGTACTCGTATCTAGATACTAGGTTTTCTCTGCCTATCCTGCGATATGCGGGATAGAGCGTGAAGCTAAAAAATAATGACAAAATTAATTTAAAATAAAGTCAAAGTAAGAAGTATTTGCACCCTACGTATCGATAGCGCACCGTTGTTCAATAGATTCAAACAATGAAATGAAAAACCGATATTTTCATGCAGGCCCGCTGCGGTTTCGCGATTTTAAAAATCTATCAAATTCCATTTTGATTACAAAAAATCTAGAAGTGGAAAGTTGTTATAATTTCTATTTATTTTTATATGATTGATTAAATAATTTGTGCTAATGAATTGTTTTCTGAATAAATAAATTAATTTTGCATTGTATATGTTTTGTAAGTATATTACATTTAGAGACTGTGTGTTCGATCCCGACTCCGACGACGAGTTTTTATTTCTTAATATTTTGATTTCTTCGCTCTGGCACCAAGACAAAAGTCCGGCTTTAAGATCCGCCAGTCAATATGCAACGCCTCGAAAATATCAGCGGAAAGCGGGGAACGGAGTGCCTTCACTTCACACTAGGTTCCCTCTGCTTACTTTGCTGTATGCAGGATACAGCGTGCAGCTTGGTTTGAAGATTTATTTTTATTGTTTGTGTAGTATACAAATACGTAGTGAAATTCGACTAACTAATTAAGTGATTAAACGAACCGTACAAAGGTATTTTGAACTCTGTTTAGAGTTTGTATTTAATATATATATAAATTGAAACGGACACTGCCGTAGTTGTATAACTCATATTGTTTAAATTCAAAAGGTTAATTGGTTTATGATGCCATCGTACAGTGCTGTGTAGTGCTGCTGTATATGTTACGTGAAAAAATTACCTTTTGAAGAGTGCTCATCATCGGATTTTATTCCTTTCACCTAATTTTGATGTGATTTAACATCGGGATTGATGTCCAGCCATATTACCAAATCAGAGGACACTAAATTATTAGTAATGAAACATTGGATAAAAGCACAAAAATGATCTTTTTTAGGGTTCCGTACTTCCAAAGGTAGAAATAGAGTCCTTATAGGAACAATTTGTTGTACGTCTGTCCGTCACTTCTCTCACATCACGAGGAGTTATCAGGGTGAAATTATATAAAATATTTAGGTCTACGTTCCCACGCAATCAACAGATACAAGCATTTATGTATAATTTTGTGAGAAATATGCTACGTAATGAAACCTATATGTATTTATTTATCAATTTTAATAATTTTAACGTCACAATCCTGATGTAGGCAGTACTGAGAAAAAAAACACGTCACGCGTTTACGCGCGCGTTTACGCGCGCCTCGCGCGTTTTTGACTGTTGTTGTTGAATTTCACAGTTTCACATGATATTTGGACTTCGGCATAATATACAAGAGTAGGATGAAGTATCTTGATACAACGTTTTCTCTACCTGGTTTTATGTAAGATAGAGCGTGAAGCTAAAAAAAATATAAATTTGCTAATAATAAATAATCATTTCTTACAATAAAGCTTGTTAAAATTTAAGTATAAAAACTTTTCTTTAAAAATCTTTAGATAGGTCCTTTTAGCAATAGCAACTCCAAAATATAATCTCAACACAGCAACATTCACAGGTTTTAAAATAGAAAATAACGTGAATTTAAAGAAAAATCGTGTAACATCGAGGATTTTATTGTAAACCGCAGTGTTAGTTCAACCGAATAGGCACCACGAGTTTACACCACTTAGAATACTTTGCTTCTACTGAATAAAATAAATACGCGAGAGGTTGAAGGTTGTGAAATAGCTAAATGTTTGTTATGATATGTCGAAAGCATTTTCAGTTTATATTAGAAATTGTATTTTTATTTTTACTACTTTGTTAGCATAGCATGATATGTTCAAATAGTTCCAGATTTTGACAAACAGTCGTTAATTACGAGTATAGTGTCGCGTCACTTCGCTTCTAACAGATTTTTTTAAGTTGATTGTTAATTGTGTTTTTTTATCAGCTTCACGCTGTATCCCGCACACAGCAGGGTAGGCAGAGAAGAAAGACACTCCATTCATCTCGCCGAATTTTAGAGACATTGCGTGTTGAATGGGGAAACTCAATGCCGCGCGAAGCCAGAGCGATGAAATGAAAATATAAATTTAAATAAATATTTCATTTCCTCGAGTGGTGATCGAACCCGAAATCAGTAGATTATAATGTCACACTTTGTGCCCCTGCGCCACGACTGGCCTATAAATTTTATTTTAGGGCTAGTAACATAATGTATATTTTAATAAATTAATAAAATATTATATTATTATTTATTCTTCTTTTTATTTGTTTATTTATATGCAAGAACCCCTCAACAGGTAAAGGCCTCCTACAAAGTTTTCCATTCTTTACGTGACTTTCTAAGCTATCTTGTACCTACTATATTTATATTTGCGTAGAGTCTTCTCTTCTTACGTTTCCTTACTGGAACTTTCCACTTTGTTACCTTTTTGGTACGTCTTTGGTCCTGAAGACTACTGCTACATGAAAATTTTTATTTTTAACAAGCGTGCTTAGCATGAGACATGAGCTTAAGACTGTTGTCTTTATGTTGGTTAGTAGTTGGCTCTTAAATATGTTTTTTAGGCTCCAGTATTTGTTTTAGCTCGTTACTTTTCCTGTATATTTTAAAGGTTCCTTCCCCACATTTATTGTTGTACGAGTGCTTTTAGTCTTTAGCATTGATTTTTGAAAGGTTGATCCTTTAACCACCTACTACTAGCACTAGCACTCTATCATCATTTCGTCATATCAGTTATTTAGCGACTCTATTGTTTATTGTATTTGAGAACTTGTTTCTGAAAAAAGTACTAGGTCATCTACAAATCTTAGGTGGCTTAGGTAAGTATTTTTAATTTTTATTTTACAACCTTTACAGTCTACTTGGTTATAAATAAAATTGGGGACAGATTGTCTCCTTACTTTTAATAGGGACCCATGGACCATTTTTCCTTAGCTTTACTCTGCCTTGACTACGGTTGTATACGCTTTTAATTACGTTTATGTATTAAGTATTGACATTTGAATATTCGAATTTTGAATAATCAAGTTAGTTTGATGATGAAGCCAGGATTTGAATAGTGGAACTTTTCAAATATTCTATATAAAGCTATTGGAGGCTCATGTGATGGCTCATGTGGATGCACAACAGGCACTTCTAGCACTTGTCGTGTTTTCTAAGATTTTTCATTTACTTAGAATTCGATTTTTTTAATCTTAAATTTTTTCAATTTAAATTTAGCTCTTTTTAGCTAACCATCATAATGCAAAATATATGTAAAAAAGCACTAATTATGTAAATGGCTATAATAAAAAAAGGCCTAACAAAGATTGACTAAGCAGTTTTTTTGTACTAACACTAGAGCTCGACATTTAGAAACATTTAGTTCATCTGAAGATGGCTGGGTGCTTGGATGCAACTGTTTCAAAGTTTCAAATGTTCTTTTTGACCAACTAGCACTTTGTAAATGCTTAAAGCGAATGACGTGTATATTTACTTTCTCGTGAACTTGTCCCAACTGGAAATCTCGTACAAATAAAACTACTGGTGACGCAGCAGCACAATGTCTGATTGTAAACGCAATGGTTGTGAGTACGATTGCTACTCGAGGGAAATAATTGTTTTCATGTCTTCGTTTGATGTGGTAACAAGGACAAGCGTGGCGTTAAGTTTCGCTATAATACGGAGTATCTCAGTGCCAGGCTCCCTCTACCTCTGCCCTCTATGCGTTATATATATGGGATACAGCGTGAAGCTAAAAATACACATTTATAATTTTATTACCTTCATTCAGAGGCACATAGTGTGACTGCAAAATCGACTGGTTTAGGGTTCAATCCCCACTCGAGTACATGAAATATTTATTTAAATTTATGTTTTCATTTCTTCGCTCTGGTGTCCAGGCAAAGCGTAGTTCGTAGCTCCAGATTTCGGTGAAAAGTAGGGATCGGAGTGTTTTAACATTAGGTTCCCTCTGCCTACCCTGTTGTGTGCAGCATTAAGCTGATTTTAACAATCATAAATATTTCTTTAATAAAACAAAGAATATCTACATTCAAAGTTATATTACAAAAGAAAACGTACGTATGTATATGTATATTCTGTAATAGAATCAAAGGAACACGCATTTTATATAAGCACAATGTTAATTAATCACGCCGTGTTATGTTGAGAGCGACAATTCTCATTAATTTTATTTAATCCTCTCGCATCTCTTACATTTTATTAAATAAGCTAGATATAAGTCTGTGATAGTTAATACAGTTTTATAAATTTTGCTCATTTAGAGACAGATTATCGTTGATAATATATATAGCGTGCAATCGGATTGGAATTCTTAGAAGACTATTGACAACTGAATTTTATTTCAGCATCACGCTGTCTCTCAAAGGAAACTTTTCCTCTTTTTTTTTCTCGTTCCCTATTTTCCGCCCAGCTTTCGAGACATTGTGTGTTGAGTGACGGAGGTCATCGCCACGCTTAGTACTTTTACCATATCCTGGGATATGTAAACAATTTATTCTCTTGAGTGGAAATTGCACTTACTATTCCTCGGTGCTATAACAATCTCATCTTCTCAAAACAAATGGAAAGTAGTTAAATTACTGTCGTTGAGTATCAGATTCTTACTCGGAGGCGTAAATTAATTCCGTCAAACGGAACGGTCTTAAAATCAGGCTGACTCTGCCTACCCTGCTACATGCGGGATCCAGCGTGAAGCTGACGATTGCGTGAGATCAAAATATATCATACAAAAAAAACTTAATAAAACTAATAGTTATATATTTTTCACAACAAAATGCACTTCGTTCCTTTGACTATCCATACATACATACATCATAGGACCCAATCTTAGGTTACTTGGATCCCATCAAAAGCTCCATCTAATTCGTCCTGTACTCAATTATTCTCGCGCATGCATTCGCCTTTGTTATTCAAATTGGATCGCAATAAGGACCCTGTGCTGGTGTTGATTTGATTCGGAGTACGTCTTTACATGCTTTAATTATTTTATGTTAACATATAAGATAATTAGTAGCTTCACACTTATTCCGGCATTGCGGGGTAGCCAGAGGGAACCTAGTGTTGGGATACTCTGGTTCACAGTTTCCGCTCCAGTTA
>DWMY01002978.1:0-10868 GCA_018249775.1 Heliconius hecalesia formosus
GTGAAGAGAAAAAAGGTACGTGCTTAAAGTTCATCGAGACTTTTGACAGTTACCGACGTCTACCGACGCGTTACATTTGATGTTGTTTTATAGTCCAGATATTCATAAATAACATTTATAAAAATCAAAAAAAATATCTGCGGAAACGTGCGGTTTGAGAAGTTATCACGAAAACTACGATACAAGTCAGGGAACTTATTAGCTATTGTAAGTCGAACTGACTTACAATAATGAATGAATTTATAATATTCAATTCCATTGTTATAAATCATTTATTGCTATTCTTTTTATACTTTTTATTTAATTATTACTATCCCAAAGACTGTTAAAAGCGAAACCGAATTAAAAGTGGACATCCACGAATTAGACAGACCAAAATCGTCGAATTATATCTCAGTAATAAAACAAAAAAATAAAATTGACATGGATATTAACACGTTATTTAAATTTATTATGCCATACAATGGCAATCGCGAAATTCTTTTATTATAAACTGTAACAATGCAATTGAACTATCGTCTGAAATACAAAGACCTATTTTACTTAAATATATTTTGTGTCAATTGGAGGGAAAAGTTGAGCTTGCCTGCTCCATTAAAGAGTTTAACACTTGGGAGCAACTTAAAGATTTCCTCAAAACGCAATTTTCCGACAGAAAACATTATTTAACCGTATCTTTTAATACACATCTTTTAACCGTACTTCAAGAAAGCAGGTAAGGTCAGACAGAGTCCCTTAATTAAAAAAGAGACATGTTTATCGTAATTGCTTACAGAAATCTCTTTGTCAAATCACAAGCTCTCTGAGATTCTTGGGCGCACAGCCGCCGTGGAGGATCTCGCGTTACATCATTTTATTATGGGTCTTAAACCTAATTTGTCATTAACCTTAAGATGTAAATCTCCAAACAACTTAAATAAGGCTATAAATATCGCTATTTGTGAGGAGCGCATTATGTAATCCGTCTATAAAAATCGATCTCCTATTTCTACATTTAATTCTTCTACAAATAATTATCAATCGAAAGAGTCATTTTCAAGATCAAACCCGCGACATAGCTCACAAAGCCTGACTTCCTGGTAATTTAATATGTGGTTACTGTAAAGCATTAGGTCCACCATACCATTGAAAAGTGCCGCAAACGTGAATTCAATAATCGCAATCGCCCAAGCAATTTATTTACGCCTCTATCACGAGTAAATCATGTAACCAAGACCGATGATTATGGTCGAGACGAAGTTGACGATTCAAAAAACTGAAACATGTCTCGTATCGGTGTCGTACGGGACACCAAACTCTTATGAAAACCGGCACCACTGTATCCACTGTTTCCACTGTATCGGTTGTACCTACTAGTTCCGCGGTAGTCACTTCATCCACTGTATCCACTGCATCCACTGTATCGACTGTACCCACTGTATCGACTGTCCCCACTAGTTCCGTGGTAGTCACTACATCCACTGTATCCACTGTACCCATTGTATGCGCTGTATACCGCTGTATCCGTTGTATCCACACATAATCCTCAAAACTTAGTAAAGGAAAAAATTCAACCTAAAAGGAATAGATCCTGTTAAGTGTACCACAAAAACATCAGGACACTTTCAATTAAAATTAAAAATCTCTGATTCTCTTAATAAACATATATCTTACAAATTTCACGTCATAAATTAAATAGACCTTCCCTGTGATGGTATTAAAGGGACGGATTTTTTGAATCATTTTGGTTGCAACATAGATTATAATAAGAATATTTTAAGGATCTGTAATAACAACATTAAACTTTTATATAATGAACCAATTTATTCTATTTCTGCTAGAACAGAAATGATTGTCGAATGCTTTGTATCCTATCCAGAGATAGAAGAAGGACTTGTACTAAATCAAAATAAAATCAAGGATCTTCTTATTGCAAATTGTCTCGTTAAAGTAAAAAATAATAACAGAATCAATTTACCAGTCGTTAACACCTCTGAATCTCCTATTTCCTTAAATTCAAATCTAAATATTACTCTAATTCCATGTGAATCCTTGTCTACCCCTCATGTTGAAGATAAATCCAACCAGTATCCTATTAATAATATTCTATATTCTAATGCATATCAACGAACTCAAGAAGTCTTAAAACAACTTCGTGCATCTCATTTAAACGCAGAAGATACTGATGCTCTTTACTATCTTTGTTCCTCTTTTTTCGATATATTTCATCTTCCTGGCGAAATACTTACTCATACAAATGCTATAAAGCATTCTATTAAAACAACTTCTAATAATCTTGTTCATGTCAAATCCTATCGCTTCCCTGAAGTCTACAAACAAGAAGTTCAAAAGCAGGTTAATCTAATGTTAGATCAAGGTATAATAGAACCGTCCATTTCACCATGGTCTGCTCCTATTTGGGCAGTACCAAAGAAAGTAGATGCTTCCGCCAACTTTATGATATTTCCATAGGCGATACCTACCCTGTTCCAAATATCAATGAAATTCTAGATCAGTTAGGCTCCAGCAAATATTTGGATTTCACCAGATTCTCGTCGAAGAAGAAGATAAGCCTAAAACGGCATTCTCTGTACCTCAGGGTCATTATCAATTTACCCGCATGCCCTTTGGCCTTAAAAATGCTCCTTCCACATTCCAGAGGTTGATGAACACTGCTTTATCAGGTCTACAAGGCACCCGCTGTTTCGTTTATTTAGATAATATAGTTCTCTATGGATTCGATCTTAATTCTTTTATTAATAACTTTAGATGTGTGTTTACTAAATTAAGAGAATTTAATCTCAAATTACAACCCGATAAGCGCGAGATTTTAAGGAGGGAAGTTGCATATTTGGGACATATTATAACTGAGGAAGGTGTTAAACCAAATCCTGAGAAAATAAAAGCTGTTGAAGAGTTCCTAGTTACCAAATCCCCTAAGGATATCGAATCTTTCTTAGGACTAGTCTCTTACTACCGTCGATTCATTTCCGACTTTTTGAAAATTGCCAAGTCTCTTACTAAACTTCTAAAGAAAGATATCCCATTTGAGTGGCAGAATGAACAGCAAATCTCTTTCGATGAACTGAAAAGTAAATTAACCACTGCTCCTGTAATTACTGAAGCTCCTGTAATTAATGCTACCCTGATTTTACTAAACCCTTTATATTAACTTGTGAATCATCAAATTATGCAGTAGGCGCTGTCCTCTCTCAAGGTGCTATTGGCAAAGTTAGGCCTATAGCATTTGCTTCGCGTACTCTGAATCGTAGTGAAAGTAACTACAGTACGACAGAAAAAGAACTTTTAGCCATTATATTTGGCTCTTATTTGCGCTATTTCTGTAAAACTTTTAGACCTTATTTATATGGTCGTAAATTTTAAATTATAACAGATCATCGCCCTTTAAAATGGCTTTTCAATCATAAAGATCCTTCTAGCAAGCTCCAGGGGTGGCGGCTTAAACTAGAGGAATATGAATACGAAATAATATATAAAAAACGCAAACTAAATTCCGCTGCAGATGCACTGTCTCCTTATCCTACTAACTCTGCAGTTCCTGTTAACATAATGGGTACACAAGTAAACCCTATTCCTAATCTTAACAATCCACAAAGTCCTGCTAATCCATCTTAAAATACTCAACCTCCAAATCCAGAACACATCGACATGGAACTCATTGCCAGTCCACCGATTCCAGATGAGTGGAACTTACCCTTTCTAGATTTTCTATTAGCACCTAATGAACTTCAAGAATCTCATTTTAATCCTGAAAGTCTTAATATTGAACCAGAAAATAACATACCACTTATAAATTCACCGACTGTCCATGATCTCCCAACTCCTGATACACACCTAGAGAATATTCCAAGTCTTAATCTTACCCTTGTTCCTACTATTCATAATGATAATTTACCTATTATTTTACCAAGTCCGGAAACTCCTATTAGTTCATATTCCGATTTTCTGAAAGCTATGTCCACTGATAAATCAACTCATAATACAAAAATTCATGAACATATCAATAATTTGTTGTCCACTGATTCTAAAGCAATTATTCTACCTACTTCCATTGAACTAGATGAAACAAACCCTTATATCGAGGAAATTCTCTCTAACGCAGGTGACATCGCAGATTTCCTTAATAAAGAAAGAAAGTTACATTCATTCCCCTAAAACTGGAAACAAATTCGAAGTGTTACTATTTCTTGTTTACTAAAGTTCATAATTTCGATAATCTTCCATATCCTGACTTATTTAAATCCCTGAAACAACTTCGCAATGAATTGTTAATAGGAATCACTGGATCCTGTAGTGAATTTGCCATTTCCGATTTTAAGCACCCTTTCGTTAAATTATCTTATACGAAACTTTACAACATCTTGAATTTTCTATTTCATAATACCAATATAGTTGTTAAATTTTAAAGAAACACTGTAATCTTTCCAACATCCAATGAAATTCCCAAAATACTTAAAGATAATCATGATATACTTATTGCCGGTCATGTCGGTATAAGTAAAATGTATAATCGCATTGAGGAAAGGTATCATTGGAAAGGCATGAAAACAGACATTGAAAACTACATTAAAAAATGTTCTCAATGTCAATCCAATAAAGCATTGCGACAATTAAATAGGGCTCCAATGCAAATTACTTCCACTTCCACTACACCGTTTCAAAGATTAAGTCCTAGTCCTATTGTTGGACCTCTTCCTGACGCTGGTCAACTCAATCTCAGATACATTCTAACTTTACAAGATGATCTTACAAAATAATCCTTAGCTTATCCCATTACAAACATAACAGCAAAAGAATGTTATGAATGTCTCGTCCACTTTATTTCTCTTTTTGGAATCTCAAAAATGATTCTCACAGACTAAGGAATAAACTTTATATCAGACTTATTTAAAAAGGCATGGGAATTCTTGAAAATTACACCACTGTGGTTATCACCTTATCACCCTCAAACCCAGGGTGCACTCGAGAGAAGTCATTCCACTCTGAAAGAGTATTTAAAATCATATGTAAATGAAAAACAAACAGATTGGCACAAGTACGTCTATACGGCAATATTGGCATACAATACCAATATCCACACTACTACAAAATTCACTCCTTACGAATTACTCCTTGGTCACAAACTCTATCTCCCTGACTCAATTTTCCAAGTTGGTCCTGCCGATACTCATCATGAATATATAAGAATGATTCAATCATCGCCTAAAATTCTGATGGGAAAAAGCTGTTTAAAATATTTCGCGAATAATTCGTAATTATCCACTATACAGTAAAGTAGTTATAATCTCTATATATAATAAGACAGTAAAAATATTTTGTCTGTACATTTAGTAATTTTGACTGAAATGGATAGAGGGACACTTAAAAAGAATAATAGAAAATAAAAAGATTTTTTTTGAATTTCTTGTCTGTCTGTCTGTCTCTCGCTATTTTTTTGTCCGCATTTTTCTCTAAAAGTACTAAACCGATTTACTTGAAAATTCACCAATTGCTTTATTTTAACTCAACTTAAATACTAAAGCTTAGTTCATCAAAATCGGTTCATTAAAAAAAAAGTTATCGTCATTTGAAGGAACTGAAGGCATTAGCTTGCCTGCGAATATTATATAGCAATCGCGCTGGTAAGATTCTTGGTTAAAGAATGACATTCGAAACGTCTGAGTTATATGACTGTTGATAAAAATATATATTTTTAAAGCACTATTATACAATATTTTATACAATAAAGTAAACAAAATTAAATTGTTAGTGGAGATTACCTTCAAAATCATAACAGTTAAGTTTAAGTCGTAATTAATTTAACACAGAGATAAAGAACGATTTGATCTTCAAAGAGATATCAAGCAAATACATCGATTTTTTTTTGAAATAAATCTATATAAAAATGCCTAAAAACATTCTTTTTGCGTGTACTCTGTAATAACTACATATTTACCAATTGTACATTTAGCTAATAATATGTGTAACTAATTTAAAAACTGTACAGAAGTTAATATGCAATCATTACAGTAATTTTACAAAGAATATTATGAATCCTTACCTAAATTAATAATTTAACATTTAAGGCTGTTTCTGAAGCAATACATAAAATTATTAAGTGACACATAAAATAAGTAAAAAGAACGTAATGTTACAAAAATATATACATATAATAAATAATTAGCATTATGTATATTTTATGAATATCAAATATCAACATTGGTCGTATTTTTAGTTCGAAACAATCAAAACTTCTTATTGAAATTACGATAATGTCATAAGAAAATCATATTAGAAGTCATTATAGTTGTCAATCAATTCTGCTTATTAAATCAATAATCATGTATTTTAAGCGGGCAAAGCCTTGGGCGGGCCGCTAGTATATGTATAAGTAGTATTAACAAAATATATTAAAATTCGTTTATTTCTAGTAAATAAGTTATTATTTTTCAGCGCTTCTGCTCAGTCTTACCATGAGTATATACAATATATAAATGATTCTTGTAACAAATTCGTTACTTTCAAATTATAATAACACAGTTAATAAAATTGTATCTAATGAAGCTAAATTAAACGAGGCCGTAAATAATTTTACGTATATAATAAATAATGTTTCAACCGCGTTAAATAATATCCAATCTCAATCAAATATAAATATAATCTTTGACTGTATTCATGTAACCTTGTTAACTTTATCTTTTTAGTTAGACGACATTATTAATTCCATAATGTTTAGTAAACAAGATTTATTGTATCCCTCAATTGTAACACCTAGTTACGTCATCCCAAACTGCTGAGCCGGAACATTCCATTAGCCGCTCTAGTATATTCGCAGAATTACGAACATAAGCATTTCATTATCAGAATATAAACATGTCTCATTTATTAGAATTAAGAACATAAACAATTGTATCATCAATATGTAACATTAGAAATAAGCTAGCATAAAATATTTAGTCTGTAGGATGTAGTCTTAGCGACAAGTTGTCTTCTAAATATATTTTAAATAAAGTTATATCTTTTTAAAAAGCCTACCAAGGCGGTTCGAACTTGACTACCTACTGAATTATATGGAGAGCTTGTTGATAATTTTAGAAATATACCCAATAATTTGGAATTACCTACTAAGTTAGATTTAGATTCTATTCATCTTCTTATGAGTACGTCAAAAGTGACATGTTATTTTATAAGTAATAGAATTATTTTTGTGTTAAGTATACCTTTAGTTTCTAATAAGGAATATACCCTATATCATAATATAGCTCTACCTATACCCCGTAATTATAATAATTCTGATTTGTTCAGTCTCGTCATTCCAAACACGAAATATGTATGTATAACAAGAGATAAAACTCATTATTGTGAAATGGACTCACTATCTAAATATACATTAGTTTATAATAAATATTATGTATGTGAAATAGATAATATCTATATATCTGACGCACACCCTTCTTGTAATTGAATTATTAAATAGAGCTTCTACTAAAATACCAGAGAAATGTGATACAAAATTCATCTACGAAAATGGTAATGGTAATAGTTGGATTTTTGTTCAGTCTAACTTAACAAAGGTTTTAATCGATTGTTTAAATTCCAAACCTATAGAAATTAAAATTTTAGGGACAGGAATTTTAAATATTACAGGTGTTTGTATAGGACATTGTAAAAGTAATATTTTGAAACCAAAATTTAATTATGTTAATTTAACATTACCAATTATTAACGACGATTTTAATATCATAAATGATTCATGTTGTAATTCTGAAAAACTGAAAAAAAAAACTAATAATTTGCTTCCAGTAACTCTTAAAGGTACAGATCTTGATGAATTGATTAAGGATAAAAATGTATTATCAAATTTAATACACGATTCGGATTTTGAAATTAATATACCTCATATAATTAATTACGAAGCATATTATTTGACAATTGTAATAAATTTTTTTTTAAACATTTTTAAAGTGTTAATCCACACTTAGGAAAGATAAATACTTATTTAGAAAACGTATAAAAATTTAAACGTTGCGGGACCCGAACCCGCGCCTCCTGGAAACCGACAGGGCGCTCTGACCACTAAGCCATACGTTCTCGCCAAGCTACGTCGAAATCGCAGCATAGCATCTTTATAAAATCTCCCTCCAATAATCTGTGAAAGGCTTGATACTTTGGCTTTGCGTAGAGACGTCTCCTCGGTGTGCGTTCTCTATCGCATTTATTATGGGGAGTGTTCTGAAGAACTGTTTGACCTGTTACCTGCCGCCGAATTTTCTAACCGCACAGTACGCCATAAGCTGAAATATCATCCACACCACCTGGATACGTGGCAATCCACTACTGTGCGGTTTCGTAGGATCTTTTTTCCACGCACCACGGAACTGTGGAATGGCCTACCCGCGGCAGTGTTTCCAGGTCGATATGACATGGGTACTTTCAAAAAGCGCGTCTATCTCCACCTTAAAGGCCGGCAACGCACCTGTAGCTCCTCTGGTGTTGCACGGGGTCGTGGGCGGCGGCAATCACTTACCATCAGGTGACCCGAACGCTCGTTTGCCTTGTCCTTTTCCATAATAATATACCATACCATATATAAGCGTGATTTATATAAATCCTAATTAATCTTAAATCTTAATAATTGGGTCAATTAAATTAACTCAATTCACGGTAGTCATCATAGTTAACCACCTATATTTTGGCGCGTATTTAAGAATTGCGCCATCTTACGGAAGTTGCGCCATCTCACAGAGACAATTATTTTTTACTAGCGCCACGGTCATCTACTGTACTAAACTTTCATTTAAAATAGTAGTTTTTAAGGTTTTTATAGTGCGTGCGAGTTTTTTTTTGCTGGTAAGTAAATATTATCATTTAAATTCTAATTTATGTTTTATTGGGTGTAGTATATTTATCTTAAGACATGTTGGGCAAAAATAAATGTCCGGCTGCCGTACTTTTTGTAAAAAGTGAGCTTATTTAATGTGGTAGCGGCGGTAACCACTGTGAGACATCTAACATTTTTTTGCGAAGATTTGATCAAAAATAATAAACTGATTATTTTTACAGGAAATGCCTAAAAACAAGCTTTCAGACCGGGATATTGAAAACGAGCTGTTGTTTGAAGAGATACCTTCAGACACTGACAGCTATTTATTTATTTATTAATTTATAGAACACCAACCCAGCTTACACTAAAGATTAAAAAATACAGAGTACAAAACTTAATAGAAAATACCAAGTGCAGCCACAATTATAGGTGTTGACGGCATGCTAGTTTTACACCTACAATATAAATATTATATTAAAAATATATATGTAAAATTATATAAAAATAAAATAAAAGCTAATTGCAAATACACAACATCAAAAGTAAAAAAAAAAAACAATAATATCCACGAATTAATAATGAGCAGACATGGTTACTTAGATCTCAAGGACTTTAATATTTTATCACGAAATAATGGCCGTTTATCAAAGAAAATGTCAATGTCTACCTTTTTGGATATACTATTAAAATGTGTAAGTAATGATACGGTTTATTGGAGAAAATTTTCCTAAGTTTGTAGAACTTGTAGTTGAGGTAAATAGGTTGTGGGGTATGGCAGCGTGGCGATGTTAATAATACGAGACCTTATGTTCAACTCATTTATTATATATTTAATTTGGTTATTTATACGCTACAAAACAATATGTAGTGGAAAATAATTACACAATTGCATTTGTAGCGAATAAATGTAGGACGCTGATTTAGTGTGTTTACAATTAAGTATTGTGCAATACCCCTACAAGGTCGTACCTACAGCGCCTAGGTAGTTTGGCTGGAGCTGGAAAACGCAGCGTTGTTAAAAGTTGAGGACAGTCAATAAGTCCATTAACTAATTTGAATAAAAATAGGCAGTCAAGAACCAATATTCTGTTATGCAAAGAATCCATGTTGAAAAAAATCAGTCTATCAGCATAAGTTGTTAGTGATTTGCTTAGATTACACTGATAAGAAAGGTGCCAGAGAAATCTCTTCTGTACGCGCTCGTTTCTTTTTATGTAAATATCGTAGTGCGGATTCCATACTACAGTGCAGTATTCGAGACCACTACGGACTAAAGCATTAAAAAGAGTAATTTTGGTTTCGGACCTCCTAAATTCTCTGCAATTTCTTAGGACAAAACCCAAGGTCTTAGATGCCTTGCTAACTATATTGTCAATATGAACATTGAACTTTAACCAATGATCCAAAGTAACACCCAGATCACGAACTGTGGCTGCCTCTTTTAGAATGATCCCATTTAAATGATAATGAGAAGGTGCTGGTGGTGATGGCTCAGACACAGAAAATCTACTCGAAATTGATGAAGGGCCACATGATTCGCAAGAAATTACACTGTTGAGAGTTTTTCGCCATCTGATGAGGAGTTTGGTTCTGACGATGAGATTTCCCTAGATCAACTGGTACAGAATAGACAGCCCGCTGACGTAGCTGTTACGTAATGGAAACAAGCTTACACAATTTTTGCTCCTGACGACTATACACCATCAGTCCATTTGCCTGAAGAAATATCTCGTTTAGCAGCACGCCAGCAGTTGAGCCCTCTTAGAATTTTTCAATTACTTTGGACAGACGACGTCATACAGCACATAACATTTCACACGAATTTATATGCTGAACAAAAGGTAATACCTATAAACCAGTTACTACGGATGAAATGTCGGTGTTCATTGCTCTGAACTTAGTGATGGGTATAAAAAAAAGTCCAAGTTACAGAGACTACTGTGGGTCGAGCACGAAAAATAATCGAGTCCGTATTGTAAACGTTTCGAGGTGACGATACGATTACAAAGTTCGAAGCACGAACCGTAGTGTATCGACTATCGAGGACTCGATACGGTTAAGTAGG